>JAXDDW010000028.1:1670000-1677500 GCA_034670385.1 Hoplostethus mediterraneus | reverse complement strand
AGGACGGAGATTTCAACTGGAAAAAGACTTTACGACTTTAAGAAATAACGTAAAGCATGAATCAACAGTACAATTGATTGTGTGATGGGATTATAGCGACTAAAACAACGACACAAACTGAAAATGTCCATCCCTATGATTTAATAACGTAGCTACATTGAAGTTTCTGTTGCTATTAGCTATCCAACTAGCTAACAAAGCTAAAAAAAAACTCGCTATTGACTTTAAAAATAGCAAGCAGACGTAGAAGTACACAAAAAAACAGCTCAATTACAGTAAAGAGAGTAAATGAATAATAGTAAGTCATATCAAACTAAGTTATGAGGACAGGGTCATTTAATAATTTTCTTTTTTTAATTCTTTCCTGAAAATGTCATTGATTGTTGGTGTAAACGCACTTTGTCTTTTCATAACTCCAAGGGAAGAGTTTCATTCTAGTGAGGTATCCACCATTTCAAAAAGTGGCACCAACTCTTCACAGAATGATTCATTTCACAAACTATAAAGAATTAATTTTTAATATGAATTTTCATATACATGAACCCACGCTTTGCTAGTCTCTAGCCGGACTGCAGAATGACGCAGAATCAAAGGAATCAAACTGATTTATAAACTAAAGTTACAAAAATATCAGTGTGTGTGTGCAATGTATGGATGAGTGGAAAGATGTTGGGTGTTGTATGGCACAAATAAAAATAAAAACAGCCATAAACATAAATAAAGCAGATGAATGACCCACACTGGCCCCCTGCAAAGAGAAGCCGACACAGGACAGGACAGAGAGCACAGGTCACAACGGTGATCCAACCCATACCCAGTTCATGAAAGCTTTTCCATTTGCTGTTCTAAACAGCAGGTCAAGTCTTTCCCGGGAAAGATCCTCTGGCGGATAAGAAGTTTTCCAACAGCAAAAACAGTTTAGAATAAACACAAGGACTGGGTAGTTAGCAAGAGCACCCAACTGTTGCCAACTTGTCGCTAGATTTAACAACTTTTCAGACCTCCCTCTGGCAACTTTATCTCTTAAAAGTGACAAGACACAAATCTCGCTTCTTTTTTGATTCATTGGAAAAAGTGATAATGAGAAACAGTGTGACTCACAAAGCATTTGCCGATAAATTTATGCCGGTGCACGCACATCTGTGTGTGTGATCGCAGCACTTCCCGCTAACACAGCGGGGGGGGCTGCTTGGAAGAGCGCTGGCAACACTGTGACCAAAAAGACGTCTCGGTACTGGACACACTATTTGATTGACAGGTGATCTCTGGGAAGTGCAGTTTCAGAAACACCACAGAGGCTGAGCACCAAAGATGGAAAAAGTAGGATGCTGTGGATCACCATATCGAGAGTAACAGGAAGTGAAGAGGTTGGTGAACCTCTTCACCAACTCCAACCCCACCAGCCACGAAGAAGACGTTCACAGTTAACTGGTATTTAAAGGAATAGTTTGCCCCAAAATGAACATTCAGTTATTAACTAATCACCGCCATGCCATTCAAAACTCCACTGAAGTTTGTACGAAAACCATTTGACAGGACATTTTATGCTATTTTTTTTTGTGGAGCTGTAAAAGTGTAAAACAATAGTTTGGGAGAGGGCTGAGGTGAAACTCAGCTAACTCACTTTGTATTTGTGGCGTCTCAAGTGACACGAGGGTGAGTCGGTAATGTGTTTTCATTTGGGAGTGAGTTATTCAAAATTCAATCCATAATTCAAAATTCAAATACCTCTCGCTGCCGTTTGGGGCCACCGGGCGTGGAGAAAGTCTAGTACAACTTGAAACAACTGCTTGGTTGACCACATGACAACACATGAACAGACAAGATCCTCTATTTAATTCATCAATATTACTCTCTCTTGTACTTTTTGAATCCCATTTGACCGTCTTCCTGTTACTCATGTCCTCTCCATTCCCCTCTTTGACACTCTTTCCTTTTAAGTTGCCTCTCCAATTTCCTTTCTCCAATCGTTTTCTTTGAACCTCATATGCCTCTCTCCATCCCCCCCCCCTCTCTCTCTCTCTCTCTCTCTCTGTCTCTCTCTCTCTCTCTCCGTCCATCTCCGCGGTAGATGAATGAAACATGGGGCGGGTCCCACAACAACAACAGCAGCCAGCCACCGACCCCGTCTCTGTCGCCATGGAAACTGGGTCAGCTTCGCGGTAGCCATGGCAGTGAAAGGTGTGCGTTCGCCCGTGACAGGTATGTGTTTGTGTGTGTGTGTGTGTGTGTGTGTGCGTGCCTGAATCTGTGATAGGAAATGTGTGTGTGTGTGTGTGTGTGTGTGTGTGTGTGTGCGCAGGTTGGGGGGCATTCCGGAAATAGACAAGACGGGGGGAGATGACAACAAGCCTGTGTGTGTGTGTGTGTGTGTGTTTGTGTTCATGTGTGGATGTGCCTGAGAGGTAAATATTGATATTGTAGTATAATATTATTGACATCATAATAATATGACATCATCGTAGAAATATTTCATCGTAACATTGATAAGTTGTGAACTGAACTGAGTGCAGCGTCTATAATTGTTGCACATATGGCCTCCGCTTGAGCCGTGTGTGATGAAGATGCATTAAGGTGTTACTGGCCTACTGTGTCATCTCTCACCTCCTCCCCCCTTCCTCCTCCTCTCCTCCCCTTACTCATTACCACAACTAATTAGGGATCTGTCAGACTGCTCCAGCTACTTTCTTCTCCTCTCCCTCGTTTTCTTTCCCCGTACGCTTCATTTTGTCATTAACCCCCACCCCCCCCACCCACACACACACACACACACACACACACACACACACACACACACACTGTTTCCTCTCTCTATGCGAAGGCGGTGAAGTGGAATCATTGTCCGATTTGAAGTGATCGTCATGGTTGCCTAACCTCCCCCCTTCTCCCACCCTCCTCACACCCCCCTCCCCTCTCCCTCCCTTCATCTCTCCCTGTCTCCTCGCCTTTTTCTCTTCATGATTAAGAGGTCCGGTGCCCAGGGTGGCACATCCATTGGTCTACTTAAAGACAGGGTCATTAGCGCCAACCAACTCCATCTAGGGAGAGGAAGCAAGGTCAGGGTCGTTGGTTGTCGGGGGAGGGGGCAGAAAAAAGTGACCCGAAAATAAGTTTGTACTGTAGTGTGAAGTTGCGTTGTTGAAGGCCGATACCGACCGCAGTAGTTTTGGACCGACGCCGCCAATAGCCGATACGTTCTGATAATCAATATCTTTAAAATTGTTAAAGTTTCAATCAAAAATAATTCCTTTTTTAACCTGCACCATGTAACTTTATGATTTCTCTAAATCGAAAGCCACGTTTTTTTTTCTTCTGTCTGCCAATTTTTCTTCCCACAGACAAAATGACAGATGTTGACCTGCGATGGAGAGGTTATCGCGAGGCATTTTCCTAATCGCATTACGCTGCCAGCAGACGGGAGGGAACAGAGGAAATCGGGAAGAGAGAGCTTAGACGAGGGAAAAAGTAAAGGGTCGTTAAAAAGCATCTCGTCGGTGTTCTTTGAAAGGTCGACCGGAGTCTCTGCTTTGAAGCAGCGGTACAGCTGGTGTTACACTCTGGGCCGATGTACGGCAGACCGATCCAACCATCACGTCTCATAGATCAATCGTCATTACTGAAAGTTGCCCCCCCCCCCCCCCCCCCACCACACACACACACACACACACACACACACACACACACACACACACACACCGTTAACACTGTGTGTTTAATCATCAGTGCCGGTAATTAGCCGCTAGGACACATTTCTGTTCCCTAGACACTCACTCATCATTTCTCCCTCTCTCTCACTCCTGACAGCCAGTGAGAAAGGGGATGAATAGAGGAGGAGGAGGAGGAGGAGGAGGAGGAGAGGAAGAGCAGGGAGGATGAATGGCTCAGATTCTTGAGACCTGGGACGAAACATGTCCCACAAAAAAATCTTTAAAAATATTTGCTTATTACTATTGGTTGTCCTGAGATGATGAAAAATGTGTGTAAAAATGTGTCAACGCTGTTAGCTGTCAACGCTGTCAACGCTGTCAGGTTTTTCCATTTGATGGTGTCGACAAATATCTCCACCGTCACAGCCATCACAGGTACTGGGTTGAGGAGGGGAGAGGCTGGGAGAGCAGTGTTAGTTACCGAGACAGATGGACTCTTAACAATGTAAGGTGAAACAACCTTGCCTTAGGTGGGACACCAATTGGGGCACTAGAGGCGAAGAGGAAAAGAGGAAGAGGATGAAAAGAGGAAGATGTTTAGTGGGGATGCTGACAGGCAATACAAAGACTGAGAAAGCTGAGCTGAAAGAAGTCAAGACCCTACAGGCTCGTACGTCTTTCATGTTTTTTTTGCCAGTCCCAGTCCCAGTCTCATGTAATGCAAAGCTGTGGACGTACAGGAATTCAGAGTCTCCTCTAATCTAGGGTGGTTTGGTCGAAAGTGTTCAGCGCAGGATTCTGAACTCCTGGATTGTGAAACGGGGGACAACTATTTTACTGTGAAGACCCCGGTACGTTCACTGCGTGTGAAGCTGCCTGTGACACCTTTTATTGACGATGTTCACTGTAGCCTCGTTGTCGCAGGAAACGACTATTTGCCTCCTAGTCCATCGGCTGGCCCGGCAGAGTCAGCGATTCTTTCGGTCAAGCATCTGGGAACCGTTGCTCATTGCGTAATCGTGCAATTTGTCCACCGTTTTAGAGGTCGAGAAGCCTGACGCAAAGAAAAAGTTTGACACCACAGGGGTGCCGCTGTGAAGGCTGACGCCGCATGACCTTAAAGCCATGCGCCTTTACTGGCGGCTGTAATGAACTGAATAGCGTGGCCTGTGGTAGCGAGAGGTATAAGGCTAATCGATTGTCAATTGCTTTAATTGACGCTCGGTGTGCTATCATCACGAGGAGCAGACTAATCAATAATCGAGCGCTCGCGCCAGGAGTACGGGTAGCAGTGCCGATAGGATTAATGTACTATCACAAGGGCCAATCGCAGATCCTTTCTCGACCTCTTTAGCCAGCAACTTGTCAACTACTTCAGGTTCCTTTCAACACAGACTGGAGGATATTACAGACCTCTGGGAGAAAAACACAAGCCAGCGGGAAACCCTTGAACCAAACCAGTTGGCCAATAATTGACAAAACGATTGGCTGTTTCCTCGGGGCTCTCCCAAGCTCTGGAATGCTGACAAGCTTGGAAGGTTTATTCGTTTTTTCTCTTTTTTTTGCGGGACACATGGACCCCGAAGCATGTACGAATCTACTAATCTAATCGAATTAGACTATCTAGCCTCTTGATTGCTGCTTGTGCGGGAGAACAATTTATGATAGTCATAAGAGAGTGCCCCCATGAGAAAAGGCCAGATCAGATATGATAGCTAAATACGTATGTAATTCAATTCTGCCCCGAGGAAAGACATCACATGTGGTGTCTCTAAATGTCAAAGGCAACATGGAACCCGGCCATTCTTGGACGGTCTTGGATCACTCTCTTTAAGGATGACTGAAACTTCCCGGCAGTCGACGAAGCATCCCCTTGGGCCAGTCAGTGTCATGTTGAAAATGCCAGAAATGCAGTGACGAGATGGACGTGAAGTTTCATCAAAACACGATCTGCGATGACTGAGATATTGCGCAACAACGGACGGACAAACAAACAAACGCGGATGACGTTGAGGTGATGGTCTGAGATAACGCGCGTGATGGACGAACCGACTGAAACGAACGAATGAACGAACGAACAAAAAGGAAAGGAGAAACCTGAAGACGGGGGAACAGCGGAAGTGTCGGGAGAGTGAGAAAAGGAGGATGGAGGAAAAGGGGAGGAGAGGGGGAGTAGCGGCAGGAAGGAGGAGGAGGGCGGGGGAGCCGTCCTTTGCGGAGGGTGGAAAGGTCGATTAGACAGTTTACAGACCACCGTCACACAGAATCGCACACCGCACACACACACACACACACACACACACACACACGTGCGATCACAGACACACGACTGAGACATGAATGGAGGTTTGAATTTCATTATCAGGCTGCCAACTTACCCATCATTTGGCATGAATGCGATCGTATCACCTCCCACAGAGGGACTAGGCCTGCAGTCACAGCTACGTGGTGTAATCATCACACATCTTCCACCTCGGCTCTCTCCCTAATATACTATCCACCCTGCAAAAGATATCGCTTATCCCCTGTATACCTGTGCACTATTGTATACTTTTTTGTGGTGTTCTTTGGTTTATAGAGTGGTATCTAGTAACTGATGAATCATTGTAAACATAAGGAGCAATAAGGAGCCGCAGGTTAACCAGCACCACCTACTGGTTTACTAACGGCTAGTGCGATTTTCCATAGATTTTCCGTCTTATATCAACTAAATAAAGCAAAAGATTTTGTTGATCTTACATAAAAAAAGTTCCACTAGATTTACTAGCAAGCCAAGTCAACTTGTTAGCTTTGCATGGAAAGTTGCCCGATACATATTTGGAACATATTTGGCATCATCTTGATACTAGTGGGGTGAACTGTCTTATTTCAAAATATTACCACTTACTTGACCCTGTCGGCAGATTTGCTAAAAATCTTTTTTGAGAAAAACAAGATTTGACGCACTAAAATGTTATAATTATAATATTTGAATATGTTTTGCTGTGATGGACAGAGTGGGGGAGGAAAGCGAGAGGGAAGAAGTGGGGGTGTGTGTGTGACAGAAGACACGGACTCGAGGAAAGTAGAACATTGAACAGTGCGGAGTGAGAGATTAATGGTAGGATGCTGAAAGAGGACAGGAGAGATGGAGGAGAGGAACGAGAGGATGAGGATGGGCTCAGATGGGTTGTCTCCCGTGGCAACCCTCTGTTGCCCGTGGACACACACACACACACGAAAGTAAAAGGGAGAGAGAGAGAGAGAGCGAGAGAGACAGAGTTACATCTTATATTAATGCCATTTCAATAAAGCATATTTCAATTAGAGAGCGAGAGAAAGGGGTGAAGATATTCATTTTATATCAATTAATGGCATTTCAATAATACATGTTCGAATTAGAGACAGGGAATGGGGGCGGGAGAGGCAGAGAGAGAGAGAGGCAGAGAGAGAGAGAGAGAGAGAGGCAGAGAGAGAGAGAGAGATTTTGCACTTTGTTTCTCATAGCTTTGGAAAGTCTAAAACTAACATGCGAGCTGAAACCGGTTGTGTTATCGGTGGTTACCCGAGTCTCACTCTTCCAGTCAGAGTGAGTGATGCTTACCTTGGATGGAGGGACACACTCTCACACACACACACACACACACACTCACACTCACACATAACAGCATACAATAGCCTTGCGCTAAAGGTTGATGTCGTTTCCCGGTGAAGGTCCCCGGATGACCTCGGCGGTCCCACCGTCTAACAGCATGAAACTCTCTCTCTCTCTACAGCACTCCAACAGCACTCTGCCCGAGGCTGAACCAGGAGGTAAAACACGCATGTATCTCAGCTTCTGAATGCAACAGGCAGAGGTGCTGTCACAGGGCAG
>JAXDDW010000028.1:1530000-1665000 GCA_034670385.1 Hoplostethus mediterraneus | reverse complement strand
CACGACGAGTTGACAAAGTAAGTGTGAGACGCTCTTCGGTAGGTTGTGACATCTTGGTGACATTCTCTTTGGAGTGGACCATAAAATGTTGATGTTAGTAACCGATATGAGAGGATCGTTCTCAGTGCAGGAGTGCAGGGACACGGCTAAGTGCTCCAGGCGTTTGTCCGACGCTCTGCATCCCCCGTTCTCTCACTCCGCTGTGTGTGTGTGTGTGTGTGTGTGTGTGTGTGTGTGTGTGTGTGTGTGTGTGTGTGTGTGCGTGTGCGTGTGCATACAGAACATTGGTATACTTGTTATCTAGCACTGAAACACCTGAGCCTTACAACCAAACAACTCTCAGCAAGTGCTTATGTAATGTGTGTGTGTGTGTGTGTGTGTGTGTGTGTGTGTGTGTGTGTGTGTGTGTGTGTGTGTGTGTGTGTGTGTGTGTGTGTGTGTGTGTGTGTGTGTGTGTGTGTGTGTGTGTGTGTGTGTGTGTGTGTGTGTGTGTTCAAAGGTGTCGCCGGCATATTATCAGCCACGAGGCTATAACGGGTCCGTCAGGGCGGCGAGAGAAACGATGGCCCACAATTAGAGCGACTCGGTAAGACATGAGTCACCCGGACCGTCTACAAATGTGTAATGTGCAATAAATACACATCGAAACGAATAAATCATGTTTTGGCGATATGGGAGATAAAGGTTAGCCGTGTTCGTCCACAGAGGGACTGACTCACAGGGAAGCGCGCGTGCACACACACACACACACACACACACACACACACACACACACACACACACACACACACACACACACACACACACACACACACACACACACACACACACATCTCCCCTTTAGAATCAATTCAGGTTGATCAATTACACAGTAACTATGGACTCACACTGCATCGGTCACGTTGGAGGTGGACGGCACTGACCGCTGCGTATCTGATTGTTAATAAAAAGACAATATTGGCTCCATGTATCAGCGAACCGATCTCCGACTGTTTCAGTTGGACAAGTATTCATCTGTTTTGATGGTGTGAGTGAGCTGCCGCCAAGATGGTCGGCCGGTTCATCGTCCACCTCAATAATTAGATTTCTCGCTCGCTCGCTCTCTCTCTCTCTCCCACACACACCTCACAGTTTGGTTCACAGCTTGGGCTGGTATTGGACTGGTATCCTATTGATTTTTCCCATATTGCTGCTACTGCCCATTCTACTTTTTCCACTCTCACAAGGGCTATTGGCACTGCAGACATGTGACAAACATACACACACACACACACACACACACACACACACACACACACACACACACACACACACGCACACACAGTTAACGTATGTGAGGCCTCCCTTCCCATTTTCACTCTCTTCCCAACTCAATTACAGCTTTTGCCAGCTAATCATTTTCAGTCACAGTGGCACCAACACCGTTCCCCTCTGGGCTCCCTTCAGTTAAAGCCAGAGTTCATAAGCCTCCCAATAGTGACGGAGTCAGCCTGCTGCTTTCCAACCTGGTCTTCTTCCTTCTCTGTAGCCTGCTCAAATGAATTCTAGAGCCTGGGAGTGGCTGTCGCATAGGAAAAAAAAAAGTATGTTCACGAAGTATTAAGTCGTGTGCAAGACTGTGCCCATGACATATGAAACCTGTGCCCACGTTGCATAAAAATGGTGCAAACGTGTGCATGAAATAAGTTAATGTATTTCTGCTTGCAAGCAGCGATATTGCCCACAAAGTTCTCTCTCACGCAAGAGGTCAATCATTCCTAAAGTATGGCTAGCCGTGCATTATGGGAATTATCAGTCTTTTACCAACTGGATTGCTTGGCTGAGCGTATCCATTAAATACAGTAAACAACAGGGCTTCCCCACCTTCACCATTACAATTTAATCCACTAGATCAGTGGTTCTCAATCCAGTCCTCGAGGACCCCCTGTCCTGGAGGTTTTAGCTCCAGCCTAACTCAGGCTAGGGGTGATTTATATCACGAATTTTGGACGGTAATGGTATATATCACTGTATATTTGTTTTTCTTATAATAATAATAATAATAATAATAATAATAATAATAAAAAATGCTTTAGGAGCAGTACAAGACTCTGGGATGGTAACAATTTATTCCCGGGGGATTAACTATGAGGTTTCTACTGGGCTCTATCATTAGTATTCTGTAATCTGTATATTATGACAAAATTTACATTGAACTTAAGTGTTTATGAATGTTTTATTGTGCAAAACTGCACTGTATTAAATATAAATAGCACCTTATATGCAAACTTTTTTCCAAAATAGGTTCTGAACAATACAAATAAATATTTAAAAACAAAATAAACATAAAAAGGTAAATTTCAAGTATTCCAATACTTCAAACAACTACTACTGTATATAACAAAAACGTTTTCGACCTGGCATCACATACCTCGGATCCAGTGTTTTGATCAATGCCTTAAACCTGTTAGTATAGGAACCATGTCCTTACATAGGTACTCCGTTGTGGAATGTCCTTCCACCGCTTGCTTTTTTTGTCATACGGATAGCCACTGGAAAATGACGGCTAGCGACGTCTGCGTTGTGGTTTTTCTTTTAACACCACTTGCGGAGGGACTGCTTGTGTCTGCACGCATCCTAGTACTCTCTTCATACTCGCGGACATGTTTTGGTTTGAGGTGATAAAACAGATTGCTCGTGTTAACACCGCTGGCAACAACTCTCACTCAACATTGCTTGCAGATAATAGTTTTCTGCTCAAGGTCCGACTTTCTAAACCCAGACCACGTCCAGATGATGGACGAAGCACCTTTCCTTCTAACTAATTCTTTTTCTTTGTTTACATCGGTGTACCTACCTACCTGTGTACCTTCTACCGGTACATCCGGTAGAGTCAAATCTCTACCTTGGCACGGATTTCTACCGGTATACCGGTTCAACCGTTATACCGCCCACCCCTAACTCAGGCACACCTGAACCAATTAGAGGCTTCAGGTTTTCATGATACTTTAATTGGTTCAGGTGTGCCCGAGTAAGGCAGGTCATTTTTGCTGCATAACCATGAAAATTGTATCCATCAAATCCATTTAAGATGTATGAGACAAGTACACATGTTCTCACTGTGCTAACATTTAAGGAGTGAAATAAAAGTGAAATTACAACATTGCCTCTTTTTGGCAGGGATCACTTTAAATCACTTCAAGGACCCCTGGTACACCCATGAGCCCCACTGTGCCCTCGCACTCCTGCAAAAAAAACCAAAACCCTCCTAACAACTGTTCAGCTGTGCAATGTAAAGTTAACTACTAATGACTTTGACGAAGCGAAACATCTCAACGATTTACCCAGTCATCCACCTGGGAGGTACTGCTCACTGTCGAGTTACGTTGGACAAACACACACACACACACACACACACACACACACACACACACACACACACACACACACACACACACACACACACACACACACACACACACACACACACAAAATCTCTCAAGCGTTTGCAACTCAGACCAGACTTTTTGTGTTTACTATTGCTTTGACAGCTGGAATGAACATGCATTAAGGCCCCTTCAGTCTGAATAACATACACGTCTTTCTCTATTGAATGCCTGCTGGGACGATTTTCTATTTATTCTGCGTATCTGCCTGCCGCTTCCCATTTTCTTCCCCCCCCCCCCCCCCCCCTCCATCTATCTGTCTTCTCCCTTAGAGGTGTGACTCCAGATTGAGTCATCCTTTCTCTTTTCTCTTTTTTCGCTTTTATACGCGCAGCTCCACTCCATCTTTTCTTCCAATGTCCTTTCCTCTCCCTTTGTCAGTTTTTTATTACTAGTATTTGCAGGACAGAGTGAATGTGTGTGTGTGTGTGTGTGTGTGTGTGTGTGTGTCTGTCAGTGTTCTTGGTGGAACTAATCTGTCCTGGTTGTCCCTGGTTGAGGGTAGCATGTTTGTGTGTGTGTGTGTGTGTGTGTGTGTGTGTGTGTGTGTGTCTGAATGTGAGTGTTGACGTGAACGGACTGTCAAAGACGTCATTGTCCCCGGCAACACCATGTTGCCAGGCCAATCGATCCCTTCGGCAGCATCCGGGGAGCGGGTACCGCTCTCAGTGTATGCATGGAGGGAAATTGCAGCACTCGGGGAATAAAGCTATTCATCCGGGCACCAGTGGGAATGGGATTGACTGCACTGGTATTAGAGCAGATAAACGTGTTTGTCTCGTGGGATTTGGAATTGGGTCAGGCTCCTATGGGTTTTCCCAAAGCTGATACCGTTCATTGCTATCTTAGGATTAAAGTTCATATCCAATATCTTTACCATGGGACACTAAAACTCTCTTTTTTTCATTCAGTCTCCATCTTTGGTTCTCCACTGCTGTGGTGTTTCTGCACTGCTCTTCCCAGAGATCACCTGTCAATCAAACAGTGTGTCCAATACTGTGACGTGTTTCTCCTTGGATTTTCTCTTTTCTTCGTCTGTTGAGCCACGGTGGCTACCGCTGCTCATGCTAACGACGCCAGTTCTTCTTCTGTTTATTCCAAACGAGCGTAAAACGCATCACTTCCTGTGCGCCAGAGGATTTTTCCCTGGAAAGACCTACCTGACATCAGGTGCTTTCATGTACTGACTACAGGTTGAATCGCTATTGTGTTATATCAACCAGCGGTAAAGAGTAGCTAAAAAGACATTTAGTCATATGAAAATGGACTGGATTATTACTATAATTATTAATACAGGGTGAGGCAGGTTTTATTCTGGCTTTTACTCATCGCCAACCTTGAAGCTGTTGAATGGATGAACTATAATTAAAGGCCAACATCATGCTGCTATCAGAATTCAACCCATGAGCCTGTGATCTTTCTCTTTACAAAGCTTCCCTTTTAAGAGATGGCATTTTCCCGGTGCTGTAAAAAAATCAAATGAGGATAATGTCTGGGAACTGCTCGGAACATCACAGGTTAAGCTTTTACTTTCACTTTGCGTCTGTGTCTGTGTTTTGTTTACCTCGGCACAACCAGAGCAGCTCCGTTCAATTGATGTTTTGTTCCCCAGTCTAGTAGAAGCAAATGGCATTGCAGCATTAGTTGACTATTATACTTCCATCTGACATGGCGAGGCATTTTGCAGTTTGCGTCACACCGCGACTCCCAAGGAGCGCAGATGCGCTGCGCCATAGGTGCAATGAATTATGGTCATTGTAGTTCATTAATACGTTTTTTGATTCTTTGCAATGTTGGTTTTAGATCAGTGAGAATCACCAGCCTCATGCATTACAGCTGCCCAAATATGAATCACCTAATTTTATGGGAAACACCGCATGCCCTAGCTTGACGTGCACGCGCACAAACACACACACACACACACGCAGATAAGCATCATCTTTCTCTAAGGCCGGCGAAATGAGAAAATAGCGCAGAAGCCGGTTAATCTCGCCACCGTATGCCTGAATGCATCTCATTCATCCCCCGGAGACGCTACTTATTCTCTCTGAAAGGCGGCCTAATCCTAGAAAAGGAACACCAAAGGTTTTCTCCAGATATCCGCCACCTGAACACCGCGCAACAATAGATTTCTGCTCCAGTAGATGAGCTGGCAGAGACCCAGGGACCTGAGCCGTAAACAGCATCTGACTTGGGAACAATTATAATGTGTCCGGCGTGAGCAGTTGTTTATTTTCATTCTCTCAGAAGGGGGGGGGGGGTTTCAAAATGTGTTTTTTTTTTCTCACCTGGGTGGTATTGCCCCGCTGCTCCCTTCAGCAGGAAACTTGATTATCCGCTACATTTGTTCCCTTAACTGAGGGATAAAACCTCATCTGCCCCGGTGTGTGTGTGCGACATCAAACACCCTCATGACCCCGTGGAGTCGGTGGTGCCACAGGAAGACGCGAGCCAAAACAAATACAACACTTGCGGTCGGCACGACGTAATGCGCTCTGCGGTGTCTTGCTTGTTCGTCGTTGGCCATGGAGTCGATGATTTCCAGCGGTATCTCGAGTGGACGCCGGGGCTGTCAGTCATTTAGAGATACTTAAACTCTCTCCAAATGTCTGTGGCTTGTCACTATGTGAGACGGAGGGGCAGACAGATTGGAGAGAGAGAGAGGGAGACGTATTAAGCGAATACACATTTCAGTTTAGTCGTGTTCCCTCCAAAGTGACCTTCTCCTTCGCAGGGGAAAATGGCGCTACAGGCGTTGCTGCCACAACATGAACCCCCCCCCCCCTTTGCGATCCATCTCCAACCTGCTGCCCTTACCTGCGATCTACATTCAGCCTCCAGCAGTGTGTGTGTGTGTGTGTGTGTGTGTGTGCGCGCATGCAAGGATGCACATGCAACGTGGTTATTTGTTTTGGTAACACATTACGCGGATGTGATTCCACACCTTTCAACGGCAGACCCATCACACACACGGGAACCAATGTTGAGCTCCCGACCTCTGAACTATCGCAGCAAGTGCATGCAGAGCGAGGATACGTACCGGCGGATGAACCGAGACGTCGAGGTAACCTTTTTCACGTGTCCGCAGTCCTCGTTTTCTCGTCCGGGGGCCCCTTTTTTTTTTTTTTTTTTTATGACTCACCTCTGAATGGATTCATTTGTGTCACGGAAAAACATTGAAATACCAACACCGCTGTGGAGACGGAGCGGTTTTTTTTTATTGGCCCGTCACTGTCGAGACATCCCCGGGTTCTGTACTGGACGTACGCAACGAGAAAGCGGGAAGCAACGTCGGGAAAAGGTTTGCGGTGCTCGGTTTGAACGGGATGAAATTTGGCAGCACATCCAGGTGACGGCTACAAAAGCAGCGTTCAAGTGCATCAAGCCTTTCACTCTTTTGTATTTTTTTTTGTCTGATGTCCAGCCACATTTTGGGTTCATCTGCTTGCTGCACAGTGCATATAAAGCATATAAAACCTTCTACATCTTTGTGTGTTTTGTATTTGTAGCCTATTGGAAGGCCTTTATTTTCTGTCCCACTGCTGTAAGACTATTAAGAGGAAAAACATTATTTTCTGAGCTTCAACTTGAAAACAATTGGACTTTGGAACGACCCCTACCCTACTGATATATCTTTTTCCTCCCCCCTAATGTCTTCCTCTAAGCTCTCCCCGAGTCCCTCTTGACTTGCAGAAATGATGAAACCCCCAAAAAACGTACGTAGTTTGCACAGCGCCGGCGTTGAGGTTGGGATGACTCACTCGTCATAAAGCAGGACAGGGTGATATTTTTCAGCCGCTAAAACCATCCCCCTCCTCTAGCCGCAATTTCGAGGGGGATTTGTGGTCGGGAGTTGCGAAAGCTGTTTCGCCGAGGCTGTGAGTCAGGCATGGCGTCATGGAAGTGGCGCAGTGGACCTTTGCGACGTTGACTGTGCGGTGGGGTGGCAGCCAGATCAGACGGGGTAATGGGCCGTTTTATGGGCCATAATATCAATGGCGCTTTCGAGGGGCTTTATGCACACTGAGGTGATGATCGAGGTAGAATGACGCGAGACAATTACGGAAATGGAAGTGAGCATTTGCGGGCTCGATTGTGAGCAACAGCTGCTCTGGACTCTCGGCTCAGCCAAACATGCAAGGAGGCACATATTCCCTTGTTGTCTGTACTGTATGTCCACTGCAAGAATACCATCTCAACAAGTCATATATTGTAGAACTGAAATGTGTGGGTGTGTGAATGAAAAACTGAATGATAATTGCACTCGTTTTCCAATGCAAATCGACTTGTTTCAAGAAGTTTCATGGGTCAAAGTGTCATTTTCTTGATACTTTATTGTAGTGGTCTGCCCTATTCTGCCTCATTTCAACATATGGACACTAGTTTCTGGGACATCACACGTGAAAGTCCATTGGAAACATTGTTTCTAGATTTTAAAACTGAATATGAGACTAAATGGCTTGGACAGTTTGTGTGTGTGTGTGTGTGTGTGTGCATGAGATTCTGTGTTTACATCCATCCTCAGAGACCCATGCAGCCGCGACAGGGGACATTACTGTCGTCGGTGTTGTTTATGCAGCGCTCACCTCCTCACCTGTGTCGCTCTCCCTGTCTCCCCCCCTCCAGAGAGGTGAAGCATAATGGGGAAACACAACAGCAAGCTGGCCCCGGAGGTCCTGGACGACCTGACCAAGAGCACCGAATTCAATGAGGCGGAGCTCAAACAGTGGTACAAGGGCTTCCTCAAAGACTGTCCCTCCGGCATCCTCAACCTGGAGGAGTTTCAGCAACTCTATGTCAAGGTGAGGACCAGATGGAGAGCAGGAGACGGGGGATGAGGAATGGAGGGATGGGACGAGGATGGAGAGGAGGAGAAAATGTTGATTCAAGGAGCAGTTGGCAATTGATTTTGGAGTAGTGGGAGGGGGGGGGGGGGGGGGGGGTTACCCTCTTGGATATTCCTTGCTCTGAAATGGGCCAGTTATGGGCCAGTGGAGGAGGCGGACCTTATAGTATTGGCAGCCAATCAGAGCAGTGGCTCTTTCTGGGCTGCTAGAAACACCGCCAAACAGCCTGCAGCTCTTTTGGTGGGAGAGAGGCTCTAGCAAATACTGTAAATTACTGAGTATTTATAAATCATTTTTACTTGAAAAGCCTTAACAGGCGTGTTTCATTTATTCTGCGCATTAGTCATAGACATACAACAGTTCCCTTTTTCAGTCTTGCCACCTAACCGTATTTCTGTCTATATTTTGTCTCCCCCGCCCAAGTTTTTCCCGTACGGCGACGCCTCCAAGTTTGCCCAGCACGCGTTCCGGACGTTCGACAAGAACGGCGACGGGACCATCGACTTCAGGGAGTTCATCTGCGCCCTGTCCATCACCTCCAGGGGCAGCTTCGAGCAGAAACTCAACTGGGCCTTCAACATGTACGACCTGGACGGGGACGGGAAGATCACGCGCATGGAGATGCTGGAGATCATCGAGGTGTGTATTTGTGAGGAGTGGAGCGGGAGTGGGACGAGATAATGAAGCGTTAGATACAGATTTTATATCGCATAAAAACACTTTTTTCCAGGCCATCTACAAGATGGTGGGCACAGTGATCATGATGCGCATGAACGAGGACGGGCTGACCCCGCAGCAGCGCGTGGACAAGATCTTCTCCAAGATGGACAAGGACCACAACGACGAGATCACCCTGGAGGAGTTCAAAGAGGCCGCCAAGTCCGACCCCTCCATCGTTCTACTGCTGCAGTGTGACATGCAGAAGTAGAGAGGGACGGGGGAGGGAAAGGGAGGGAGGGAAGGGACGGGGGAAGAGTTGGATTGAGGGCGGGAAGAGGGGTGAGGGCAGGAGAAAGGGATGGGACTTTTTCATAGAGGGAGGAGGAGGAGGAGGTAGGAAAACAGTTAACCTTTTAATGAGGCGAGGGTGACAGGGAAGATGTTGGGAACATACCGGACCCCTGGGTGATACCATTCGGTCCTTTCAGGCCATCCCACTGTGCAACGCAGCCCTATCGGGTGTGTTTCGTAAATCCGGTCTGATGCTGCGCGCTAAGGAAGAGAGCCAAAAATCTCAGACGATCGCACGGAGGAAGGTATAACGGTGTCATTCACGCATCTACGCTGACATGCTCTGTGCCTAGCGTGTTAAACGAAAAGGCTGCAGTGCGTTGAGTTGGAAACATTCGCGTAAATTCCTAGCAGGTTGCATCAGACCGATGAGTTACACAAGTTACATCAGTTATTACTAGCGTTGTTTTATGTTATACTGGTGGTCGTTTCACATTATTGTTTACTTTTTATCTTTTTTTTAACCACTACATCACCGGCCCAAATGACACCGAACACTCAAACGCTGCATTCGGACAGGGCTGGCGAGCGGCGAGTTTATGAACGCGCACACCCGCTGCTCGGATGCTTTGCACCGAGGGATGGCAAGCAAAAAAGATAATCAAACCAGAGAGGCTGTCAGCCGTGTGCACACGCTTCACTGAGAGTGAAAAAGAGACGAGCGGACGCTGATACCGACAGAGGGAAGGGGTAACAATACCGCGAGCTGTGCGTGCGTGTGTGTGTGTGTGTGTCTAGGTGTGTGTCCAAAACGTGTACGTGCTTATGTGTGTATTTGTGCGTGCGCGACCAAAACCTCCGACCAATAGACGCACCACCATCGTAGCACAGTGTCCCGCATGTTTTTGTTCTGCGAGTATGAGCCAGGCAGGTGATGAATCTCTCAGACAGCGATCCACCCCCACCCCCCCCCCCCCCCTCAGTGTGGCGAGGCATACTGATGGGCTGCTGAATGACCTCTGGCTGTGCCTAAGGCTTTCATCATCAAATGCGAACAAAATCGATATTCAACACTAACGATTACACTGGTTTTATTGAAATTCAATATAACAGGCTTGTAATCACAGCATTTCACATTTGCGATCTACAATTTAAGTGGGCTGCAGCAACTGATGATGTAATAACTCCTGGGTAATATTATAACCTGTCAAAATGTAATATAAATGTACCTCTAAATTTCAAAAGTAATAAAAATCTGTTAATGTAATAAATTGCATCAGATTATTATTAATAATATATGAATAATATAACAGGCGATTATTACTTTGTCAGGCATGTAACATGTTTAGCTGATGATACACTAATAATATTGACTAATGTAATAACTTGAGCTATTACACTCTTCTTATTTGTATGAGTGTTACAATATTAGTCAATATAATTATTGCATCATCAGCTAAAAATATGTTACACTCTTTATAAAGTAATAAATGTCTGTTAATAATGTGATATTATGTTATCTAGCAATCTATTACATGAACAGGTTTTTATTACATTTTCAAACCATTCAGAGGGACGCGTTATTGCATTTTGAGGTTATTAAATTATCCAGCAGTTATTGCATTATCAGTCGCTACACGGGCATTGGGGAAATTTGTTCCGAACTGCATCTCGGCAACGAACACGTCGAGAGTCGCCGGTCCAAGTTCCGCTTTGTCCTCTCTCACCCACTCAGCGGTGGTTTCTGGGGGAGGCGGAGCTGATTTTTAGATCTGTAACTCTTAACTGGGGAAAACCTTATTGACACGGACGTGGCGTGTAGCGACACCAGAAACGGGGGAAAACATACAGCGTAGTACAATGCGAGTTCGTATAAAACGCAAGTTTGCTCGTCTAAGAGCAGCAATTTCAGCAGCAGCAGGAGCCACTAGAACAATGCAGAGAGTGGGGGTAATCAAGACGGTAATTACAGGCTGCATGGAAGCACTGGTATTTCTTCAAAAGGCCAAACCTGCCTCCATTTATTCATTGCCGTTTCACATGAAAAGCTGAAATAGCCGTCTCTATTCTTCCTCTCCCACCGTCCTACTCTCCCCCCCTTTTTGTCTTCCTCTTCTCTAAATGTCAGAGAGGAAGCGCTTTGATAATAGGCGGAGGAGAGGAACTTTGCTGAACTCCGCTCAGATCTAAAATCAATGCGGAAAAAGAACAAAAGGTTGAGGAGGTGGCTCAGGTGGTGTGTGTGTGTGTGTGCCTGTGTGTGCTTGTGTTTGTTTGGTGCAAAGGAGACAAAGCTGTCCGATGCGAATCTAAGTAGGAAATTACAAGCCGGTAGGTCGGAATTACAACCTAGTCCGGCTCGGGGAAAACAGAGCAGAAACATGGAAGTCAGTGAGACTTTCTTCGCCCAACTTAAAATACTCTTACGTTATGCCGATGATACTTAGCAACATCGGCTAGCTAGTTAGCGTAGCACCTCAGCATCGAGTTTATATGTTTAACCATGTACCACACTGGTGTTTTTAAGGTCATGCAACGCTGAAAATCCAACTGGAGTGTATTTTGGGGCATTTTAAACGCTAAAAGTCGGAAAACGTTTCCAAAACGTTTGACTTCCTGCCAAGCGAACCCGGATCGTCTCCTCCTTCTTGCTCAGCCAAAAGAAAACGCTCCCTCCCGGGGCTAAAGAATCATGGACACTCCTTTGGCGCCTCCTCTGTGTGATAATGTAATGATAAAAACGAAATGTACATGATAATACGACACTAATCGTATTTATGAATATAAACGTATATAATATGTATATGTAAATGTACCACTAGCTTAGAACCCCACCCCCCCCCCCCCCCCTTTCATATGACGACACAGCTACAGTGGGTTGTGTTCAAAGAATGTGTGTGTGTGTGTGTGTGTGTAAGAGTGAGCGAGCGTGAGTAACCGAGTGCCTGTGAAAGAGCTCAGCGTGCACTTGTATGCCTGGACCCCTTTTTTTGCGAGCGTTCACGTGTTTTGTATGCGTGTTTGTGTCATAACGCGCGACAATGCGACGCCTCAGTCTAGTTCAACTTTGTAAAGTCCACGCGCAGACCCCCGCACACCGACGCGCCCAAGTATTATCCGCACGTGCACTCGCTTTCGTGCTCCGCTGGTTATACGGTACGTACTGTCTCCGATATGGGACCACGTTGTTTTTTTCGTCACGCTGTAAGCCTGCTGTTGTGGTTCTACGAGTTCACATTCACTTATAGATGTTAGGTTTCGCAAAAAAAAAAAAAAACAAGAAAAAAAAAAAACGGTTGACAATTCGATATCTTTGGAAACGGAGGAAGTCGTCGAGTAGCTGTTGGGAAGGAGAAGCTGGAGGTTTTGACGTTGAGGGTGCCGACAGTCAGGTCCTGTGTCACAGTGCCACCCAGTGGTAGGAAGTGTAATGCCATGCCTCACCATGACTAAACTACTGCACATGTGTTATAATGCCCCTGAACGTGATTGGAGATGATACTGGACAACATTTTACGCTTCAAATATTTAACAATAAGTGCTTGAGTCTTCACAACTTGTTTCCAGCGTGTTTTCATGGATTTTCTTGACTCAAGTAGCGTTACCTCCTTGATACGAGTGGAGTAAACGTGAAAGAGGTGGAACAGGAAGCTGCTGAAATCAAGGCAGTCTTGTATCGGGTGTGTACGCAGGGTGTGTTGTGATATTGAGTCGTATTTAATGATGATGCCACTTGTTTCAGGAAGATTTCACAAACGGGTGAAACTGCATTTAAAACAAATGAAATTATTTCATGCCATTGGCAGATTTTCTTTCACTTGTTTCAAGAAAACAAAATTTTAACAGTGGACTTTTTGTCATGTTTGTCCAGTATTGACATTGTTTCAATGTACATCCGATAGTCACGCGTGCATCCCTTTTGTCGCTTCTTGGCTTTTTGAGTCAATCAACCTGCGTTACATATAATAGTGTAGAGTAAAACAGCTTGATGATGACAGATAGGCTCCCAAAGTGGCTCCACACTGTGTTGATCTCCACACTGTGAGCTGAATAGACTCTGTCCGTCCTAATTAGCACCAATTTAGTCTGATAGCACTGAACAGCAGCATGGCTTTCAACCCACTTTCACTTTCCTCCCCGACGTGGGGTTTTGTCTTCTTTGGTTTGCTTCTGTGTGTCTTTCACTGTTCGGGAAATGTACGTGCTGTACGGTATCCTGTTCAAAAAAAGTCACTTGAACAAATGGAAGATTTTTAATGTGCCAAAGACAGGATTGCGAGGAAACCCCGGAAAGTTTTGATTGTTTTGGTTGGATCAGGTGGGGAAAAAAATATGAAATGACGCTGATGTATTGATCGTATGCGAATGAGTTTTTTTTTTTTTTTAGATGCACTTCATCAGTTATCACTCCCATGTCTTTAGAAAGCACTGGACAGACGCATTGGAAACTCCCCTGACGTTCCCCGTGAGCTGTATGACTTGAATATGAATATGGATATTCTACTCTTTGACAGGGAATCACTTGTGCTCGGTTGTGCAATATAATTCTGTTCTTCGACATTTCTCTATGATGTTGATGTAAATGCCTGTTTGTCCCGTCAGATGATTTTGTCTTTTTTTCATTATCGTTAGGCTCCTAGATCAAAGACAATGTAATTATTTTTGTTACATAGAATAAAACACATGGATGTTCAAAGGGACTGTGGCTGTCATTTTGCTTTTAGTGTGTGTGTCTATGTTTCCTTTAGTGGCATCCTCACAGGCAAAACACACACATACACACACACACACACACACACACACACAGAGAGGGAACCAAGAGCATGAGTCACCGTCTAGAGATGATGTCACATTACTGCAGTGATGTTCATGCAGTTCTCATGGTAACCAGGCTGAGGCCAGAAGGTGGGTAGATGCGTACACACACACACCTACTTGGCTACACATGCATATAAAATCTCTCTCACACACACACACAGACAAAATCATAATTCACACCGATATGTAATGACCGAGGAAATGAATTTTGCCTCTGGTGTCAGTAGACTCATTTACTCTGCTGGACAGCGATTGAGAAATAATTGAACAGAACGAAATGAGTCACGAGGTACAAACTTTGACATTATGAATGAATATGGAGTTTTAGATGTTTCCTGACAGAAACATTAGTGGACACATTCTGTACTGAAAAACTATTAATGCAGGGTTAAATACCACTTCATTCCAGCACTCATTTAAGGTCTGGCCACGTTCATCTGTTTTCGTTAACAGCAAGTGATCAAACAACACAAACATCAAAAAATGACTACGGTCATAATTATTGGCACCCTTTTATACTTTTAATACTTTTCTAATAATGATGATGCTTCCAAACCATCAATAAGTTTCCTGCTCCTTTCTGCTGGCAGTTTCTCCTACTCTTCAATTACAGCCTGCTCCAGTTCTTCAATGTTTGAAGGTTTCCTTTGACCAACTGCACATTTCAGGTGTCACCATTGTCAATGGGATTGAGATCAGGACTCATCGCTGGCCGCTCCAGAGCAGTCCAACGTTCCAGGGTGCTTTTGGATGTTTTAAGTCTAGTTTAGTTTTGCTGGAGGACCCATGACCTTTGATTGATACTCATTTTTCTGACACTGGGTAGCACATTGCACTCCAAAATGCTTTGGTGATCTTCTGATTTTATAATAATACGACCAGAGAAACAGAACTTTAAAATGGATAATTGGTTCATTTATGAACCAACCTGCAACCAGCTGTCCTGGGGTGGCCCAGTCAATATTAGTGGAAACACCAAGATCTAACAACATATGTTGTCAGTATGTACAATCTGGGGCTGCTGCAGAATAAACTGGAAAAAGACAACACAGTAAATACAATACAACACAATCAGTTTTTTTTTTCTTCCTTCAGACAAGGCTCTTTTTATGGTTCTAAGCTGATGACACTACCATGTAGTGCAGCTCATATG
The DNA here is from genome assembly GCA_034670385.1 of Hoplostethus mediterraneus. Lineage (NCBI taxonomy): Eukaryota > Metazoa > Chordata > Actinopteri > Trachichthyiformes > Trachichthyidae > Hoplostethus > Hoplostethus mediterraneus. The sequence continues at coordinate 1,649,806 of JAXDDW010000028.1, read as the reverse complement.
GGTATAAAGATGCAAACAACTCCTTCATGGGCCCACAAAGTCGGTCCCTCCATTCATTCTCTATGGGGCAGCTCTAGACTTACGCTATCACAAGTCTAAGTTCTGGTTCATTTTCAAAAATGAACCAGAAAGACAGGGGATAAATGGGATAAATGTTAGGGTGAACCCTTTTTATTCATTAATTCTACCAATTTCCTTCCATTGCTCTTTCTCTTGCTGTCCAAAATGATTTTTTTTCTCAGCCCCACTGTGTCAGAGACAGAGAACACCATAATTGCACTGCAGTAATAGAGGTCATTGTTGCAGAGGTGCCATTTGCAGAATGGCCACAGGATGGAGCTGTAAGGTCAGTCCAACTCCAACGTCCGGCCTGAGAGCAACGGGACATCTGCCACCTGATGCACATCATCACACCATCACACTCATGCAGTCACACAATACATCCACTTATTTACATTCACATTTTATGCATTTAGCTGAGAGTAACTTACAATTGCAGTGCAACAGCAGAAAAAGCTTCAATTCTTAGATCGGCAGAAATTATAACCAACCAAAAGGTGCAACGCTCAGAGTTTTACAGCCCTTACGGCATTGACCAGAGAATAGTGATGTCAAATCAAAGTTATGGAAGGACATAGAATAAGCGCTAGGGAGAGAGATAGAATGATTTATTTTATTTTAGAGGGTGTAGAAGGTGGGAGGAGGGTGAGGCGAGGTGCTATCAGCATGTTACAGACCACATTTTTGACCTGAAGTCAGCGAGGTCAGAACCTGCCTGTAGTGACGTTGGGATTCAGCTACAAAGCAAGACTTTCTTCTTATCCACCCTGAGTCAACACCACACCTCACAACCTTCCTCTATGTTGTGAATGTCCAACACACACACTAATGCTGCCTGGACAAACAACTACTACTAGTGCTACTTCTACTACTACTACTACTACTACTATTGCTGCTACTACTACTACTACTACTACTACTACTACTACTAATACTACTATTGCTGCTACTACTACTCCTACTACTACTACTACTACTACTACTATTGCTGCTACTACTACTACTACTACTTCTACTAATATTACTGCTACTACTACTACTACTACTATTGCTGCTGCTGCTACTACTACTACTACTACTACTACTACTACTACTACTACTACTACTACTACTACTACTACTACTACTACTACTATTGCTGCTGCTACTACTACTACTACACGGTGGCGCAGTGCTTGCACTGTTGCCTCACAGCAAGAAGGTCGTGGGTTCGATTCCCACCTGGGGCGCTGGTGAGTCTGGGTGCCCAGGTGGGTTATCTCCTGGGCCTTTCTATGTGGAGTTTGCATGTTCTCCCCGTGTTCATTTGGGTTTCCTCCTGTAAAGAACCCTGTGTAAAAACATGCAATATCCAGTCGACTGTCCCTGACAAAAACATGGTCCCCGGGCGCTGTACTCCGAGAAGCTGCCCTCTGCTCCCTGGCTGTCCTGGAGGAAGACTGGCGGGGAAAAATGCAGAAAAAGAATTCAACATTGGACACTCTAACGTGCATGTGTGTGTTGTGTTGTGCGGCCACTTCCCCTGCATGTGATGGCGTGTGTAAAATAGTTGCAATAAATGCTCTTAACTCTTAACTTAACTCTTACTACTACTACTACTATTACAGCCAGTGAAGTGAAGCCAATGGGGGTAATCTGCTGTCTGTTCTTACTTCCTGTCAGGACTCTGACTACAGCATTTTGGATTGACTGTAATCTGTATTTAGTGTGCTGGGTAAAACAGGGAGCTGCGCGGGGAGTTACAATAGCCAAGGTGTTGTCAGGCCGTGCCCCTGCCTATTATGTCTCCTGTGTTTCCCATTCCTCCTGTGTTCCACGCCCCTGGTTTTGTTCCTCTCTGTGTTTGTGTGTGTGTGTGGCTGTGTATGGGTGTTCCTGTCCTCCCCCCGCCGGGTCCTACACTCCTCCCTGTTACCTGCTGTTACCTGCTCATCAGCTCCTCTACCACACACACCTGGCTTCCATCATCTCTCCTGCATATCAACCCCGGCTTCCCTCCCACTCATCGCCAGCTTGTTGCTTCAGTGGTAGCTGCTTTCCAGCCTTTCTTTCGTGTTCGACATCGCCTAGGCTTGTTTCTCCCCCCGCGTCTGCTTCCTCTAATACCTGCTCTGTCTCCCGCACTCCAGGACTCAGCCTGCCTGCTAGCCTGCCTGCTACTCACCCATCTTCGCCCCCCCCCCCCCGGCCCCGTCTATCACGCCGCCTCGCCAACTCCATTCCTCGGGTCATCTCCAGCCTTCCCTATTCCTCCCATCTCTGGTGAACCCCTCAATAAACCAGTTAAACTGCCATCAGCCAAAAAAAAAGACAAAATGAAAGCACGCACCCATGCACAAGCAGTTTCCCAGCGATTGAAAGACAAGGAAGGAATTTTGTCAGGTCACCTCAGTTGTATAAAACAGGACTATAAAACACAAGGCAATAAACCTGCTGGTTGGCACAGTGCTGCCTTCAACATGGATGAGTACAGACTCTAATGGCCCTCTATTTCACTTGGCATGCAACCTTGGTTTTAAGTGAAGGTTACATCCATTACCCCCCCATCTTAAGGTTAATTTAACTCCCCATTCCCTAATCACCCCCTCCCTCACTCTCACTCTCTCCCTGAATTACATCCCTATGTTTCCAATTCACACTCTTTATACTTTCCTCTGCCTGGAACCTTCCCGCCTTCCCAGCATACTCAAACAGATTGATAATAACTTAATGAGGGCTATCGACTATGAAAACAGGTGCAGCTTGTCGGAGCCTCAGATCAGATAAGAGATTACAAGAGGAGGAGGAGGAGCGAGCTTCGCTGCAAAAAATGTCCATCTTAACAAGTCATTTTGTCTCATATTTAATTCTGCAAACGGGGGCTGATATAATTCCACTTGTTTCATTAATTGTCTAGAAACACAAGTCATAATGAACATAACATAACATAACATAATTGAAACAAGGCAGAGTAAGGCAAATCACTATTATCAAGAAAATAAGACATTTTTTTCCATTATCCTTTATTTAATCAGGCAGTTTTATTGAGATCAAGATCTCTTTTTCAAGACAGACTTGACTAAATAACAACAAAAAATCCCTCAAATACACAATAGGATTCAGACTTCAGTCAGCATCGCAATGGTGAGTGTGAAATATACCTCCTGCTAAATTGCATCCAATGGCCTCAGAGTATAAGGGGTACACTCTCAGAAAAAAAAAGGTACAGAGTTGTACCTTTTGTGGCTGGGACTGTAGACCTTTTCGTGAAAACAGTGCAACAGTGCAACTTGCGGATGCAAAGCGTCTCCATAATCAAATATTGACAGGACTGTGGATTGTATGGTTTTTTCTCTATTTTCAAAAGGAGAAGCATGCTTTTGTTTCTATACATATTTCTTGAAACAAGTTGATTTGCAGTGGAAAACAAGTTAAATCATCTCACTCACTCTTAAGGAAAAGCAAATATTGTTAAGTTGTTAAACGTACACTAAATGATTTCATTTTTTGCAGTGTGCTCAGTGAGCGGCTGCATGTCCCATGAGCCTCTTGGGCAATTGCACCATCACAGTGGTCAATGGGGGTGGGCAGGGATGTCTGAATAAGGAATGAAGGCTGTGATTGGTCAGTGGGAGGAGCTTGGGGGATTGAAGCCAGGGAGCTGTGAGGGTGATTGAATGGGACTGTGTGGGGGAAAAGCAAGCAGAGAGAGAGAGAGAGAGAGAGAGAGAGAGAGAGAGAGAGAGAGAGTGAGAGAGGGGACAGTCGGTGGATTGCAGCCTGCAACAGACTCACTGCGTCTGTGTGTGTGACAGTGTGTGTCAGTCTGTATGTGTGGGTGCCTAACAGGAAGAGGCTGTGTGTAAGACAATATGCTAGAATGGTTGAGATAAGGTGCATAGGAGAGATTGTGTAGCAGCGAGCTTGCCTCATGGTCTGGTGCGCCACTTGGATGCAGTAAGCAATAATCCTCTTGAGGAAAAAGGATACAGACAGGTGGACGGGATACGGACGGGGTGAACGCTTTCGCTCTTCACACTTCTTCTGCTTCACAGGGCTATGGACTGTTGCGGGACATTTGGTCACGCCAAAAGTTTTTTACTGGGGTCTTTACCGTAGGTAGAGCAGTCAGGACAGCATAGTAAACGGGAGGCATCTCTGGGACGGGGGATTCTCTATGGTGAAGATGAGTCTGGACCCTGTGCAGGTGATGGCCGGGCAGGTCAAGGAGCTCCAAGTTGCTCCATCGTCCAACGGAGACAGCGGAGGAGCATGGGAAGAGAAAGAGGAGTTTGACCAGGACAACCTGGGCCTCACCACCAAGCCAAAACCGGTAAGTCTGACTGACCTGCCATGACTCTCTTGGTCAGTACATCGGCATAACTTTTGCTCTGTATATCTGACATTTGTTTGTTTATCTTTGCGTGTTAAGGGCCGTTTTTGAAGGTCGATACTGATTCTTCTCAGATTCATTTCAGAATAACAATTATATTCTTGTCATGTCATAGTAATAATAAAAAATAATAATAATAATGAATTCTACAATGGATATGTAAACAGACTAACTGCATCATACCCATCATATCAGATGTGGACGACACTGACTGGGCTAATAGCCCATTTAGCCCAGAAAGGCTGATATTGGTCTACAACAATGGCAAACCAATATATCAGTGTGTATGTCCTGTTTTTTTTTACTGTTTGCCTGAATTTCAATATACTTGAGACAAACTATTTCCATAGTCTCCTGGTCTCCTGTTCTCCCCAAGATCCCTCTGATTGATCCTCCTCTCTCCCTATCTGCCCAGCCCTGTTGCTACTCTCACAAGATTATTCTATTGAGTCAGATGTTTACAATGCCCACGTGCAGCTTTAAGCGTAGCTCAGAATAGGGGTGGGGCGGGTGCCAAGGAAGGTCAGCCATGGTGTGTGTATGTATGTGTGTGAGAGAGTGTGTGAAAGTGTTTATGAGACATAGGGTTTGCTGTAAAGGCTCCTATTACACCCAACCTATGCATAATCTCTTAATAACAAACACAGAAGACAAAACATATATAGTTACTTGTGTGTGTCCATGTAGAAGAGTATGAGTGTGTATGAGTGTGAGAGAGATGTGTATAGTGTAAGTGTAAGCGTCCATACAATTTTTAACACAGAAACAGTTGCAGATTGGAGTTTTACTTCTGCAAACATTTCTTGGAGGCAGAAATAACCTCATTGGTTGAGTTAAACTTCAGTGGGCGGAGCCAAAGAGCCACCGATTTTAGATTTTCACAAGTTAGCAAACTGGCCCAATTGAACAAGGATGTGAAGAAGGCACGCCGTTCAAAATATAAATAATAAATATGAATGATAATGACTTTTTTTTGCATTTGTGAAATTGGAAGGTCAGCAACTAGCTTACCTAGATAGCTAGTATGGCTAGTTTGAACTTGGAAGGCCAACTAGGCTAACTAGCTAACCTAGCTCGGTGGTTCTCAATCATGGTCCTCGGGGCTCACAGCCCTGCTGGTTTTCATTCCAGCCGTCTCATCAGGCACTGATTTACACCTGGCACAGGTGAAAGCAATTAAATACCTGGTAGGAAAGAAAACCAGCAGGGCTGTGGGCCCCGAGGACCAGAGTTGAGCACCACTGACCTAGATAACTTAGCATGGCTAGGTAGCATATTTCAGTTGATAGCTGAGCGCTAAGCTTCATAATATTAGCTAGTTCCTCTCTTACCCCTTGACTTTTCACTGGGCTTCTAATGTTACTTGCATTCAGAAAAACTGTCATTCTTTCCATGCGGGTTAACTCAACCAATAAGATCTGCAAAAAGGTTGACTTGAATCTGAGCTGACTATCAAGAGAGCACTAGACACAGTGTTTAGACACAGTGTTTATAGTGCTGTTTATAGCATTGCAGAACATTATAGCATTGCAGTACATCAACATACTGTACACACGGCAGGATTTCCAGGGAAGGAGAGGAGAGGTGTCTGGCTGGACTGAGTGACTATGAGTGGGAGTTACTGCACTGTGACAGAAAAACAAAAACAAAAACCTTGGAGTGGGAAAGTACTGTAAGAAACAAAAAAGATGGAGAGAAAGAGACAGAAAAAATAACAGATTAAGGAAAGAGAATGAGCTCAGTATTAAACAGCGAGGAAAGCTGAAGGTAAAGTAGGAGAGCTAAATGTAGTGAAAAGCTAAGTAATCTCTCCTGCTTGAGGATTAGCGCGGCCACTGTGGTGTATTTTCAGACCATTACCATCACCGCTATGTAGTAGTGATACTGCTTCACCGTCAATCAAAATATTACTGATATATTACTGCAATAAAAATATGACCCTGGTCAAATGGACAGCACGCAAATACATCAGCCTATTCTGCAACCCTGTGTGCCTGAGTGTTTGTTTGTTTGTTTGCGTGTGTGTGCTCAGATTTGAAAGACGTGGTTATTCATTTCGACATGAATGTATTTGCACAGTAACAGATTATAGTGCTTTTATTCAAATGAATGTTTCTTGACGTTAGATGGTAATATGACATTTGTAATTCAATATAGTGACGTTATACCCAGTGATATCACGGTAAATAAAAAGGTGGGTAAACTCTGACCTCAAGCCGGTGATCAGTGTTAGACAAAAATATGAAAACATTAAAAGGCCCTTTCCTCATTTAACTTAACATCGGTTTGATGCTACTTACTATGATGTACACTGTTACTTTACATGATTAAGATTCCTGTCAGCCTCAAATGGTGGGTCTGCTCTATTTTGTAAATACAAGATGGGTAAGCTGAATTTAGGTGGGTTTACCCTCCACTACATCCATGGTTATATCTCTTTCACTGGCACTAGACAAGGACTAAATTGTAAATCTCAAAGTAAATCTACATAACAGTCTTTATACACTAACTAAATATATTGTATTATATTATTTTTATATTTATTATATATATTGCATTATTGTATTATTGTAAATATTGGAACATTTTGACTGAGTTGGTTTCATCAGGTGGGAACATCCAAAAAGTATTTTTTGAAGAAAGAATTGGACATTTGTAACACACACAGGAAACACCAATATACTGTTAAGTCCTTCCAGTGTAAATGGTCCTGGTGGGAGTGACAGCTTAGAGGGCTGGGAATATTCCAATCACGACAAGTGACTAAATCCATCTAGTGATTCATAGGTCCTGATGATAACCCATAACCCTTGAACTGCACGGTCATGGAGGTTATTTGATCATTCATGGGATTAGTCTTGTTAGGCTTGTTATTCAAAAAGTAATACATTGCTTATTGGACACTTAACCTCTCCATTGAAACCAATAATAATAAGTATAACAACAGTAATAATAATAATAATTCATCCTTATAATCGATTCAGATTTAGAGCGTCCCATAGACAATCAGTGTAGCGTTGATCAACTATACAGTTAATGTGTAATTGAACAAACTGTATCTTATCAGAGGTGGATGACACTGACTGTTTTTAATAAAAGGCCAATATTAACCTGATAAATGTGCAAACAAATATCAGGTGTGTATTTTGTCAGCCCCATGCTTCTGTGTCACCATATCTGCCGAGGAGTAAACAGACTGCATCATTGCTGGCCTTTTACTTATCTATAAATATCACCCACCCTGTCACTTCTTTCCTCTCCCCACTGCTATCCCTCGTGTCCTTTCCCTTTCTGTGGTGTGGAAATCCCTTCCACCTCTCCTCCTTTTCATTCCTGGATAGATGGAAGGGATGTTTCACACCCTCAGAAATGTAAATAACAGATGACTCGTGGCTCTGGGTTATACACAGCACAGGGACCGGTGCTGTCAAATTGGCACAGCGTCAACTAGATTATTGTACCGTATATGCCCTACCGAATAGGAAAGAGAGGAGGGCAGTTACAAGTTGTATGGATGGTAGATTTAAAATTAAAGGTGCTACAGTTAGCATTTTACCATCAATAAATCATTACCACATTAATTTTGAGACCTTAATATAAATACTGGAAACAAAGTAAAGCAATATTGCTTTATGGCATAAAACAGGAAGCGGACGCTGTTCTACTTGTGGTCAAGCAAAGCTAAAGCTTTCAGAGTTTCTGGCAATGGCAGATGATGGAGGGAGTGAAAGGCTGATGGAAAAATCACTTCCAACATATTCAGTAAAGCCAAAGAGAAAACAAACCTTAGTGGAGGGGAGGAGGGGGGACAAGTAGCAGCATCCTTTTTTCAACAGGAAGCAATGGGGTTTATGGGAAATGTTATCTTAATTTTGAGAAATGCTACACATAGCCCCTTTAAATAAGCACAAATGAACACATTTAGTTTTCATTCTCAGCGTGTTGGTTGTACCCAATTTACAGTGCGCCTACATTGACATCATGATCAGCAGCTGGTGGTAGTTATATTCACTTGCCCTTTACATTATACACATCAATAAGTAGGAGATGATAACAGTTCCTCTACAGTGGAGCACAGGGAACGATGAACTCCCATATAGCTGATAGTAGGAGGCACACTGGGAGAGGGCAGGCTATTAACACCACCTGTATCAGATCACAGCAAATAACTACACGACGGCACTGGGATTACTGGAGACTGTGTGACATGTTATTCATAGAGTAAACTGACTCTAATGGATAATCTGCACCAAAGGTCTCGTACAACACAAGGCTGACCCTGAGCAACATTTATAAAGAGCATAGTATACTCCGCGTTCTCCTGTAAGCTATTCTGTCTCACACATGATAGAGGTATTGTGAGCTAACCTTTACAGCAAATGTGCTATAAGCAAGTATTTGTCTTTACAGATTATGCAGGATTACTTTCACGACACTTGATTCCGGAAAGAACTTGATTTGCATTGGAAAAAGAGATATTATGTCACTAAACAACTTGTTAAAATGGATATCTTTTTGCAGTGTAACCAGATCGTTGGTGTTTGCCGGTTTTATCATGAGATGGGATGGATGAATTAGTCTGGATGCGCTCTCAGGACCTATAACTAGGACTTCAGTTTTGTCCCAATTTAATTGAAGAACATTGGTTTGGACATCCAGTCCTTGACAGCTGATAAACAACTATGCAGAGAGGCCAGCTTATTTAGTTCACTCGGCTTGACTGAGAGGTACAGCTGGGTATCAGCGGCATAACAATGAAAGGAGATGCTAAGCTGCCTAATTAAATCACCTAAAGGGAGCATTTACAGAGATAATGAAATTGGTCCAAGAATTGAGCTTTGTGGCACACCACATCTGATCAAAAATTTCCTATCAGTCAGGCACGATGAGAACCAATCTAGAGCCGTCCCTGAAATACCAAACCACTGCCGAACCACTATCGCAACGAGGTGGTCAAGCAGAACTAATACTGAGCACTCGCCATTCATCATGATATCATTTACCACATCATTTATCCTTTACAACCCAGTTTTAGTGCTGTGCTGCTGGCAGAAACCAGACTGAAATTTCTTAATTAAATGTGTTTTAATTATGTGTTTTTATTATTTATTATTTCTAAAAATTGGCTATAAATGATATTTTTGTGGTATGTATGTGTAACCAGATTGTGGCCTTTTGCCAGCTTTATCATGAGCAGATGGGATGTCCATGAAGCTCAATTGTAAATGAATACTCTATGAATACCAGATGAATAAAAACAAGTTTGAACTGTCATTTTGCTAAGGTGACAGGGAGACGAGCCCGGAAGGTGGAGGGAGGCATATTCTTTGTAAGTATGTTCCATCATCCAGGTTGTTTCCATGGCTACGATCATCACCTCTGCCCTTTCACCTTTTTTTTAACCTCCTCTGTGATGACTGATGTGTCTGATGTGTCTGCATGATCTTGAAAGCACCCACTGTACTAATCAACCCCTCGACTTGATGCATCGTGAAGTGTGGTGTCGTTCTTATAGATAATATGGTCACAGACGAATGTTTACTGTATCTATCCATATTTTACTGAGATTTATATAACTGAGATAATAAATTACAACATACATTGTTTTATGTAATGGTGGGTGGAAGAGGTAGCACATTGTTGAAAACCTGTGAAAAGTGTGAAAACCTCATAACTTCAATTGTTGTGATTTTCATGTTTTGAGTTCAATTGAAGGATTTCACAGTCGTCTATGGGTTCTCGATAAACTCAAAACTGCATGGTTGTGAAGCAAGCAAACAAGGCTGTTTTTCTTCCTTCCTGAAAAGTTTGAGATATAATGTTGTTGTCATCATCCCATTCCAGTAGTTTTACATTGCCATGGGATGAGCAAGAGAAGGGAGATTTTGCCGAATAACTATTTTCTCCATCCATTTTTATCTTCAGCCTATTCTTGGACTTTTCTTTGCTGTTTTCATTTTGCCACGATAATTCCTATTTTCCTTTCACACCCTGGGGAGATTCTCTCTTTGGTGACAAAATACAATCCTTTCAGTGTGTGGTGGAAACACAACCTACCTGTGTTTGCACACCATGCCATGTGTAGGCACAGCCTGCAGGTAGGTCAAATGATTTGTGCATTTGTAAAACATTTGGCTTCATATATTTTCTCCAAACCCAGATTGTGATTTTGGGGAGTCTGATCTGAAGAGTCCAGAAATAGGGAGATATTCAAAACCAAAGTGGGGCGTCTGAGGGTCCTGCCCCAGCACATTTTAAGATTCAGAGACATTATTACCTGCATCTGGTAACTTTTACTGTCTAATATAATATTAAAAATACAGTACAAAAACTGCAAACGTTTAGTTTCTTGTAAAAACGTATTCTTCCATGACGACTTAAACTGGCATATTTCTTTTTCTTCAAACTCTCCATTTCTTTTCTGCGGTATACAAGCGTTTGGCTTCAACCACCACTGAACTAGTAACGTAACCATAGCGACTACGTTTTTGGTGTAACATATTCAGTTGACAGTGACAGTATAGGGCCTAGTAATAAGAAGAAGTAACAAGTAGCTTCCACCAGAGCAACAAATTGTGCACACTGACCTTTCTCACCATCTAAATAGGGAACCGTTTGCGCACCCGGGAAGATCAACTTTTTTTAAACTTGGCGTATGTTGGAAGTATTTTGTTAGAATATTAATCCTGCTACCATGTGATGATGTTTAGGTAAGTAGGTGAGATGTCAGCGGGTGGAGGGGCATTGTGAGGGAACAGGGCCAAATAGCCCGACAATGGCTCAGCGCTAAAGACAGCCCGTGGCCTACTTACCGGGACTTGCACAGGGGGCAGGGCTTGCAGACAAACATGCATGTGCTTCCACACTCATAGCCCCGCCCCCTCCCAGCAAGCAGACATGATGTACGAAGACACATATTGACATAAACTCACGCATGCATTTGCCCTTTGCATTTTGTTTTTTTTCTGTATTTATTGCTCCCATTCAATTAAATAGTGCTGCATGGATAGAAATGCTGTGTAAATATTGTCAGAGTTACATATTACATATTAAAAAAATATATTGTAATAATAAAATATACATCTACTACTAAGATTATTATTAATATACCATTTTTTTTTTTTTTGTTATAACATAAGGAAATATTGCACCCACCCACACACAATCATTTTCCCTGTCCTCTCTCCCCCTGTGGTAATTAGACCCTCACCCTGCATGCTACCCATCTGAGCCACCCCCCTCCCCCTACCCCTACCCCTAAGTTCAGTTGGGCACTAATGCTGGCTGCCCTGGTAGGAATGCTACCCTCTCCCCTCTCCGCTCGCCTCCAAGTCCCAAGCCAAGGTACACACACACACACACACACAAACACACACGAGGTAACATTAGCGCACACAACGCCACTACGCCATTTTGAATAGTGCATTTGGATCCGCGGGGGGAAGACTGTTAAGGTTAAGGCATCAAACACCCAAGCACCCTCAGTCCCAACCCCACCCCCGAATATCACCCTGTCAGCAGGGGGCTCTGAGATTGCATCTGCCTGTCCATTTCACACATCGCCGCCCCGCACACCCACATCCACCCACACACACACACACACACACACACACACATACACTGACACACACACTGGTGGCCTGAGGCGGCAGCAACTTCAATATTATCCACACTCAATTGCTAGGTATTGTGAGGCATTCAATTTTTAGAGCTAAACTTTGAACACACACCTTTTATATGGTTCAGGGAATGCAATGTATTATTCCCTGCATTTTCTCTGCCCAACTGAAATTGGTTGGCAATATAAAGAACCATTTATACAGGTCTTACGCATTCATAGCTTCACACAAAGCTGTGAAGATGAGGGCAAAGCAGAGTGTCCTTCCAAACCGGAGTGAAATAAAAGATCCTTTCCTCTTCAAAATGTACTGAGTAAGAATCAGAACACATGAAGGTGCAAGCTCTTGCAAAACGTTCTCAAGTAGTTGCAGTGCATTATATTCCTGTCCACCTCTACTGTGGATAGAGACTCAGGCAATGGTTGGTCATGTGCTGCTGCATGCATAGTCTTCTCCTTGACTCACTCGTCGCATAAGAGAGTTTTCCTACAATTAGAGGTGAGCCAACTCTAGTTATGATATATCCCTGTTGATCTGCTCCCATGAAGCCGCACGTTTACACTGGATTGAGCTGGCATGTGGAAATGGTTTTTTGCATGTAGCAGTGCACACGTTGCGATGAGATCCTTTGAGTGATTTTTCTCTGAAGTCGTCGTCGCTATACACACCGTAACCCCCCACCTACAGTTCCTAGTAAAAGGTGTTAGCGCTAGAACACGCAACGGAAACATCTGAAGAATGGATGGCAGCTCCACTGACTGAGAAGCTTTGTTTTCCACCTGTCATCAGTGTATCAGCCCGGGGCTCTGGTGTGTTTAGCTCGGTGACATCTTCGCCACCTTGACCTCCAACAATTGATGTGATTTGATATGTCACATTTCAGTTTGGTTTTAATTCTGTCTGATCAATTCTGACACGTACCTTGAGGTGAATATTGTCAGGATTGGTCAATTTTGAGATATTAGCAGCATCTTCTGCTGCTCAAGTTTCATATAATATACGAAACAATAACACCAAACAACTACAAATAGTTCATTTATATTTTTTTATACCAGCTACGTCAAGTTCACCTAGCACAAAATTAACTAAAAAAAACACACAATACAATACTCAGTAAATATTTTTTTAAACTTCATTTATAGATGTAGCCACTAAATTTAACATTCTGGTTCTTAACAAAAATAGCTGGTAATTTATAAAAGCTTTTTGATACCTTTTGTCATTTCTATTTTATGGCGTATTTCACATGAAAAAATAGCAAAAATCTGAGGCCGCATTTTGCAAATAATGCATAAAAAATTACAAATCCCTCTGTAAATTACCCATTATTCAACGAAATGAAACAGGGAAATGTACAATTCACTGAGAAAACACATTTTTAATTCATTATGAGCTCATTTGAATGTGTTAATAACAAAATAAATAAAACCCATAATACAAAAGGTGTTTGTGTTAATATTCAACAAATAAAATGTCATTCTGATACAATGAAAGAAACATTTTTTCCTATTGACCTCTGGAGTGTTTAACTTGAACTAAAAGTTCCATCCACAACATGGTGTGTCCCCAGATCAGTGCAGTTGGAGTCACATTCATGTTGAAGCCGTGACTGTGCACACCGGGCCTCTCCCAACTGTTGACTGAGGGTGTTGGCAGCAGTGTTGAGGCCTCCCATCTCTCCAACGCCTTTCATTTCTCTTTCCTCTGTATTTTCCACTCGATCTTTCACCAGGTCGTCTCCGTTTACCCTCACCCTTTCTCTCTCATCTTCCTTCGTTTCCTTTCCTCTCCCTCATATTATTCTCTCCATTCCCTCCTTCCTTTCTCTGCAGCCCAAGCCGGAGAACGCGGTGACGGTCGCCGTGTCTTCCCGGGTCCTGTTTCGAACCGAGCGCGAGCAGAAGGTGTTTGAGCAGAAAGGGGTGGAGGAGTACCTGCGATACCAAGTGGAGCATGAGACCGAACCCTTCGCCCCCGGACCCGCTTTCCCATTTGTCAAGGTCAAAGACACACAACGTATACGCTCCGGACATACACAATACACGACGTTTTAATAAAAGCAACACATCGGTCGAAAGCCCAGTTGTGTGTTTTCACATGTCGTCGTCTTTTTATCCTGAGCTTCATCCGAGCTGACTGCCGATGCTCCCTTGCTGTGTCCCGACAGGCTCTGGAGGCGGTGAACACTCGCCTGCGGGAGCTGTACCCGCTAAGCGAGGAACTGTTTGACATCGTTCTGGTGACGTACAACCACGCCCACGTAGGAATCCGACTCATCAACACCATCAACCATCACAGTGAGTCTGACAGGCATCATGTGGCAAGTGACACACACACAATTTGACAAAGTCACACTCTCACTTTCCATGTAGCCCACGCAGTCCTACTTAGACGACACACAGCAAAAAAAAATGTCCATCATAACGAGACATTTGTTCCAAAATCGTATTTATAATGTCTCTTGATTCAATAAAATGTTGGAAATAAGCCGACTCTGGGGACACTTGAACTCATCTCACTCCATTAACAGAATTCTTGCTTTGAGAAAAACAAGATTTTAAGACTCAATACAGGACAAGCTGGATAGAGAGTAATTAACCAGATAACCGAAACCGAGGGCTCAGCTGAGACACAAACAACAAAGTGTATGAACAGCTGACCGACGAGAGCCTTCCCAGGAGAACGTTTACTGACCCCCGCTTCCTGTTCTGCCCTTGGGACGTTTTCAAGATGCTCAAACAGATCTTCTGGCTGGCTCGAGCTGGAGTCTGCATCCCGTGGGACGCAAGAATAATGAAAGCTGGTCCAAAACGAAAACAAAAAAACAGGTCTGAGCGGAGTAGCCGGAGCAACGCGAGTCGCCCCCAGATGCTTCCTTTTTCAGATCTCTCTGGAGCCCAAAACACACAAGAGAGAATTTACTTCAGTCTCAGTGTTATCCCTTTGTTCTTCGGAAACATCCATGTACACATTTATCACTCATCCTATGCTTAGACTGCAGCTATTCTTAACACAGCTGCTGCCGGTCGGGTGATGTATGGCATTTCCATCCCCGTTCAGACACATGCGTTTGCATTTGCATGCAGTCAGCGCCTGCGTAGCGGTGGGTTGGGGACTGACAAGCGAAAGCGCTGCCGGCAATTTCATGTACCTTACATGATGGAACCGAGGCGACATGATTGGCAGGCTCTGTAACCATCTCGACTGAAGCCTTGAGATGACATTGCCTGCCATTACGGAAATCAGGAATCCCACTTACGAAGCATGTTCAGGAGTTTTCCTCGATGGTGCAGGGACACGCCGACCGCTCGCGCAGTAACATAAGTGCACGGTGGGTAACGGGAACTCACACGGCGCAAAGTGCAAGACTTGCAACAGACACCTAGCCTGCACTGTGTCCATCTTTGAACCCCGTGAAGCTAGACGTCCTTTGATGCGAAAGTCCTGCTGAGCATCCTCTCCTGTCATCATCAGCCTCAGATCCTCGGCACAAGCAAATAAATACATCGCATAATGACAGATCATAGGAAAACATCAGACACAAAGACATCAATGTTGAGGAAGGTCCCGCCCGGTTGACTCCCACGCTCCGGCGCCCAACGTCTCGAAAGGAAAGGTCAGCTGCTGAGGTTTGAAAAGACGGGGTACAGCTGGGGTCAAATCTCACCAGAACCCAGAACTACAAAGCAAAATAAACTCTTCGTGAAATCCGTTGAGGACTGACTGATAGAGCGACCTCTCAGGGCTCTCTCTCTCCCCCCCCCCGCTCTCTCTCTCTCTTTTTGTTTCTGTCTCCATCTCTGTATATTTGTATATCACTGTATATTTCTCATGTTTATCCACCCGGCCATGTCTGTGTCGCTTTACACCAAAGGCAACCGAAGAGATGAGAGAGGAGAGAGATCTGACGTTGGTGAGACAGTTTGCCTTTTGCTCTTAAAGTGGTAATCTGCAAAGACCATGGTACTTATTTAATCTTTGCACCTGCACCTCCCAGAGATTACTTGTCAATCAAACAGTGTGGCCAGTACGGTGACGTCTTTTACCTTGGAGTTTCTGTCGATGAGTTATTTACACAGTTTCAATTTGTCACTTCCTGTGCGCGGAGAAGATTTCCCGCCAGTGACCATACCCGACACCAGAATTGATGAATCTACGGCGTCTCGATGAGGAAAAAAAGTACTTTTTACATACTTTTTCATAAAGATCTTGCCTAGTGCAGCTTCAAACAAACGCCCCCTTGCAGCCTCGCTTTACCGCACCTGCTCATCCTTCTCTCACTTCTGGTAACCTTCCTTGTCAGTCACCATTCCTCCGTCAACCTTGGGTGTCTTCCTTATCAATCACCCATTCCGTTGCCTCCATTGTCCCCACGCAACCTCATCCATCACAGTATCATTCCCTTCTCCGTCTTTTCCAGACATGACACCATTATTTTACTCTTTTGCACGTTCGAAACCAGTCCCTCACCTCCTCTGCTATTTCTCGCTTCATAAACCTTGTGGTATTGCATTTACCTGAGGGAGAAGACATCATCCTGTAACTCTACTCGACTGTTACCCAATAACAGTCTCCTCTGATTCTCCACATGGCCTCCACTGCTCTTTAGATCAGGCCAGAGCCTCCGTCAGCCAAAAAGGAAACAGACACTTTCCCACCAGTCTTAATTTCTCCTCTCCTCCTTCTGATCTAAATAGCCCCCCCCCCCCTCCCTCCTTGTCCCTTCTATCTTACCCTTCTCTTTGACCCTCTTCACATTTGAAGTGCTCTTAAGTTTAACCCACCACCCTCTACCCTTCCTGTCCCCCGTCCCCTCCACTTCAGCTCCCATGACTCCTCAGCTTTCTAATCGTCCATGACAGATTGACAGCCAGGGCGTGAGATGTCCCATTCGCTTCCGCTCCCTCATCGGTCCCAACCTTTAAGGCGTTTCGTGTGATTGCCAGTGTTGATGTTTAAAAAACCCACATCCACAGAAATGTACTGCATCAATATTGTATTGCACAAACGAATGGCCATGCGACCTTTTCATTTCTGGAACGTTGTAGCAGACAGATATTTTACCCCCAAATTACATTATTTTTTATTCCAAAAATGTGTATCTATCACTATTTATTTACTTATATGTTTTCCATTTACACTTTTATGGCAATATACAGTGGTGGCCAAAACACCTGACAGATCTGAAAATATTGACCTTTTCTTGCCTCCAAAATATGATTTCATTTCATAATGTTCATGAAACATGCAGATGGTTGCTCTGAGCACAACAAATATCAGATGAAGTGAGTCCTACTGTTTTTATCCACTTTTAACTTTAATATTTGGTATGTCACCTTTTGCAGCAATTACAGCAGCACATCTCTCTGGCATAGTGTCAATATATTTCCTGAGAACTTGAACACTAATGTTATCCCATGCCTTCTGCAACTCAAGCCAAAGGCTTTCCTTTGAATGGAACCATACCCGTGATTGTCTGGTGTCCTTTGAGTGAACTGAACTGAACGTTCATGTTTTTGTGTTTTTTTTTCCTGTTGTCCCCAGACCTGTTCATTGAGAGGTTTTGCATGACGGGGGGGAGCAGTCCTATTGGCTACCTGAAGGCCTGGCACACCAACCTCTACCTGTCTGCCGACGCCGAGAAGGTCAGGGAGGCGCTGGCTGAGGGTGAGCATGGAAGATGCCTGCTTATGTACACATACACACGTACAATGTTGGGGAAGCGACTTTAAAGTCTAGTTTTACAAGCTACCAGTTACTGAAGGACTGAAGTCATGAAGAAGAAGTAGTTCAAACTACTTTGTGTAAAGTCATATAGTACATAATCGCTGCAAAAATACCAAGGATTAGGATGTTAACAATAATTGATTTTTATTTGAAATAAATTGCAAATAATGTTCAACGTGTTTCTAATGGTCATACTCTGACAACTGCCAGAAATTAGACTCCAAACTGAATAACCCTGAATAATCTGGTTTCAACACAAGTAGAAATGATGTTAACTTTCTGATGATGTCATGTCCATCACTCCTAAACCCTAAACCCAAAACTCAATTTGGGTTAAAGAAAGTGAAAGGAAAGTTCTGTAAACTCGA
Source organism: Hoplostethus mediterraneus (assembly GCA_034670385.1). Classification (NCBI taxonomy): domain Eukaryota; kingdom Metazoa; phylum Chordata; class Actinopteri; order Trachichthyiformes; family Trachichthyidae; genus Hoplostethus; species Hoplostethus mediterraneus. The sequence continues at coordinate 1,631,660 of JAXDDW010000028.1, read as the reverse complement.
AATAAAGAAATAAAATAAAATGATTTTTGTAACATTTCACTAGTACAACCTTGACATTTAAAGGAGTAAATTAAAAAACATTGTTTTTCCTGAGACTTTTTACCAAGTAGGCCATGGCAAGGGTCTGTCCACCCAATCTTGTCAACGTAGTTGTCAGAGCAAAATGTCTCATTATTTCTTTTGTAGCCAAAAATAGTTGTTAGTGGCAGTAGTATGTATGCCTCAAAATGATACAGTGAAAATACTCCCCAACACTGTTCACACACACATACACACATGCACACACATTTGCACCATGGAGCTGCCAGTTGATGGGGCAAATCAACATAGTGTTACTGGCATACAGAAAGTGTCTGGGGCATCAAGGGATATCCCTCTATGATAATTGCTGTCAGGAGGAAGAGCACGTACCTCCCAAAATAGACCAGACCAAGAAGAAGAGACAGACAAGCTGCAACTAAAACAAACCTGAAATCCTGCAGAGCCCCTGGGACTTTGTTCCCCAAGGAGGCACGGCAGGATGGATGAAACCGGATTAAAACCGCACTTTCTAGCAACGGCAACCAATCAGAACCAGAAAACAACAAACCCCCAAAAAATCTATCTGGATAATCTCACTCTCTCCTTTCCCATCTTCTTTCTCAGCCCATCGATGTTACGTCAGCGTGACGTCGGTGTGAATTAACTTTCCAACCTGCAGCTTCGCGAGAAGAATTTACACGTCGTGCAACTTAACAAATAGCATGTCTGATATGAACGCTGGCGTACGGTAAAATGAACCGGGGGTGTTGATCGAACGGAGCGCTGTAGTCAAGGTGACTTCAAGGGCGTTCCTCACGTGACTCGCGAGCTTAATGTCACTTATGCTATGACTCAAGAGGAACCCCCCCCCCCCCCCTCCACACACACACACACACACACACACACACTGAAGGGGAGAAACTGTCCCTGACATTTTACTTGAAAGGTCTTAATGGCTTAGCTATTTATAAATACTTACAGTAGGTCAGTACATATATCTGTTCCAGGTATTGTGTTTTTCATGGCTTTATTATTGAAAATATTCCTTTTTTTTTTTCAACACTAAAATAGTTCTTATTTATCTTTAAAAAGTACTGGACAAGTTCTTTGAGTATTAAGATTAAAATGTGAAGTTTCCCTGCTGAATGTAAATTTGGCTTCAACCCGAGTTATAACCCGTAGCTGTCTAACACTAACGCTAACACTGTTACCTCGGGCACCGCGGCGTCCGTTATGTCTATTTCCGTCCCTTTGTGTTCAGGCATCGCGGCGGCCACCATGTTCATGCCGGAGAAGCTGACGGAGGTGTCGGAGTCCCAGCTGAGGGTGGCGTTCGACGGTGACGCCGTCCTCTTCTCTGACGAGTCGGAGCGCATCTTCAAGGCCCACGGGCTGGACAAGTTCTTTGAGCACGAGAGGGAAAACGAGGACACGCTGCTGGACCACGTACGTAGTGTCGATGCCGTGAGAGCTGTGACGCGAACAATGTCGAATACTATTTAAAAGTAAGACAGAAAAATTCTTCCCGCTCTTGCAGGGTCCCCTGAAGGGCTTCCTGGAGGCGCTGGGGAAGCTCCAGAAAAAGTTTTACGCCAAGGGCCACCGTCTGAACTGTCCCATCCGGACCTACTTGGTAACGGCTCGCAGCGCGGCCAGCTCCGGGATCCGGGCGCTGAAGACGCTGAGGGCCTGGGGCTTGGAGATCGATGAGGCCCTGTTCCTGGCGGGCGCCCCGAAGGGCCCCATGCTGGAGAAGATCAGACCCCACATCTACTTTGATGACCAGATGTTCCACGTGGAGGGAGCAGCGGAGATGGGCACCGTCGCCGCCCACGTGCCCTACGGCATTGCGCAGAAACACCCCCGCAAAAAGAGCGCCGATGCGGGGAAGTAGAGCGGCTGGACTTTGGAATGGCGGCGGCACCGGACATCCAGCCTGGACTGGGGACTGGAGAGAGACGGAGGGACGGGATGAAAAAAAACAGATCAGGGGAGTTGTGGAATGAGAGGTTTGGAGTGGGTGGAAAGGTGAAGAAATGTACGGTGAAGAACTTGGGACGGTCAAGGGGGAATGCATCCTTTCCATCATGTAGAAATCTTTTTTTGTCAGTTTATCATAACGGAAGCTTTCTTAGCGCAAGTTAGGAATTAGAAAGAGGTCTGGATAGAGGTCAAATAGAGGTCTGGAACCTGAGAAGACCTGGATGCTAAGCGTCAATTTACAGACTACGGCTCCGACTTGACTCACTGTTTAATACGAGAAAGATGTTTGATTGCCTTGGCGGCCCGACTCCATTTCTCTCACCACCGCTTTGTCTTCGTATTGACAGAAGACATCACTTCATGACTGCTTGGTTCTCATGAGGTGACTGGCTGAACGGCTTTCGCTGATACTTCCTGTGTTAAGTACAGGACAGAGATTACACTCCACCTCCATGTTTTTCACTGTATGTCATCAACAGATGAGCCACGAGCACAGCGGAGAGATATTAGTATGATAAAAAAAACTATATTGTGGTGTACTGTAGCGCGTGAGACATCATCGAACATTTGATGTGCCGATGATTTTAAAAAGAATGCAAAACAATTTGCTCCCCAGTATACTAAACGTATTTTATATAGCAATATTTTTTTGGTCCAGTTTCTAGTAAGCTGAGTCCAAAGCAAATAAGGAAAGCCATAATTTCAGTTGGTGCCTTAATTTTAATGAATATACTGAAGTGCAGTCGGTCACTCTGCTGGCTTTTCACTTACAAACTTTCACTTAATACACATGGACTGGCAGAGGTGAGTGAAGTGCCTGTGCATGGTACATTCATTGAAATATCACAATAATAGATGCTCATACAGCAGTATCGTATTTTGCTTTCAGCCGACAGATGAACAATACAGTTCCACGACATCATTTGTAATTTGTTTTTTTGGGAGTGGGGGGGGTTGTTTTCAATAGATACAGACTTTGTAATGTAAAGTGATGAGCTGCACTGTTCTAGCATTGACTTAGCAACGTGTTTTTAATGGTACAGTATATCCCACAAAAGCTCAAAATGATATATCTCTTTTACCTCACTGTAATGCGGCAATTTCATGTTGTCACCCATCTGGTGTGAATCAATAAAAAGAGAGGATGCAAAGAAAAAACTAAGAAAGGACTCTTTCAGCGAGTAATGCGCCCTGGGGAATTTTGCTGAATGGCTTTGATGAGTCTAGAGGTTACATAACTTGAATGGAAGCAAATGAATGATTCTGTTTTCTCAATGAACTATGAAGTAAACACAACAACTCATCTGTTACTGCTGAATGTATGACACAATTGCATTACATTGGTAACAAGTCTGTTTCCTGGTCCCATTTATTTAATTACATACACAGTACTGCCCTCTGCTGTACGTCAAGGCCAGTACAAAATAAATAAATAAATAAATAAATAAATAAATAAATAAATACACTTGAGGTTGATGGATGTTTAACAAAGCTTGGCGACAGGTAACTCGTCTCAATATTGACTTTATGTTTTCTAATCGTCCGGAAACACTCATTTGTCTCATCCGTCTCGCGCCGAACAAAACGGTTGCAGTGACCTTTTGGAAATGTCAAGTCCTCAAATATCTGGGACCCATATTTAGTTTGGGTTCATTACTCCTTTATTAGCTTCTCAGTGCCTCCAAGCTCACAAAAACTGACACGCTGTGACAAGCTGTGGCAAGTTTGACTTTCATTTCCCAGCCTGCATCATTAACCCGCGGGGTGTCGTTTTTTTTAAATTTTTTTTTTTTTTTAATATATTTTGCAGAACCCTAAAATGGTACAGATGAAGTGACATTTCAACTTCAAGCGACATACAAAACAACGCACCATCACAATAAACAGGGAGATAAAATACACCACTTGTATTGTATGACACAAATATTCTTATATTATAATAATATGATTCTCCGCTGGACTGAAATATGATCCTCTTCTTCTGCAGTGGAAGTCAATGATGTGCACTCCTTCAGTACACCACGGGGTGGCAGCATTGGAACAATATCCGACCATGTGAGCGGCTTTTGCTTTTTTTTGTGTTAAATTGCTTCCATTCAGTTTCATAGATCGAGCCGCTGATTCCAAGCACATCAAAGCAGACCTTGAAGGTGCATTGGTACTGTTTCATCTATTTTCATCTTTCCTTTCCTTCTTTCTTGCTTCCTACCTTCCTTCCTTCATTTTTCTTCATTGCTCCTTTCCTTTTCTTCACTTCTTTACTCTTTATTTTTCACTCTCCAGTGGAAGTCATAGTTATTACCCGCACCTTGACTTCTTCTCCCCCCCCCCCCATCTATGACAAATGTGTTAATACTCCCATTACTCCCCAGCCTCAGTGGATCTTCCCAGCAGAGTTTGGGGTGATAAAAGCTCTGGCCTCACTGGCGCCATGTTGTTAATAACACCGCGGGGATGGCCCCGCTGGTAAATGTTGATGGATTGACAGTCGTTTCGGATTTTATAACCTCTGATACACCGGGCTGATGTTGCTGGCAATGTGAGGAGGAGCATGGGGGGGGTGGGGTGCATAAGATATGGCCAGCTGGCGAACTCTTCAAAACCCATACACAGCATTTGGAAAGCAGAGATGCGTGGCTCATCATGACACACACACACACACACACACACACACACACACACACACACACACGCTGCCAGCTGTATCCATTAACGGGCAATAAGCATCAGCTTGAATGGAAAACAATGAGAGGGAATGGCTCCATGCTCCGCTGTGCCAGACTGAGGAGGTGCCTGAGGAAGGGCATGACCATAACACACCATCACCTCCTGTAACCAAACCAACCCTAGTTCGTAGATGAGCGCCGGGAGGTGCTTACGTCGGTTTGCTGTGTATGAAAGGATACATTTACATTTTTAGGCATTACAGCTGAAGCTCTTAAAGAAGCTTGTGGCAGGAGAGGCTTTGATTTCTGGATCAACCAAAAAAAAAAAAAAAAAAAAAGCAGGAGTGCAGGGATCAGGAGGGGTTTAGCACCCAGGAGCGATCATGCAAGAGTGCAAGTGAAAGAGTGAAGTGAGAGATGTAGAGGTGTTTTACACAATAAGGGTGCCTCCCACTGGCTAGAACCCATCACCGAACAAGGGGGGAGTTACATAAGAGATCGTAAGCTCGCCTATAAGCTGTTTTACTGCTGGGAATGGGCAGATGTGGCCTGCAGAGGGGGCAGGGGGGCATAGGGGGTTAGCTGACAACACTGCAAGCTGCAAGAAACAGAGCAAAATAGAGAGAGAGAGAGAGAGAATGATTAAGATGACAGGAGGGTTAGAGCGAGAAGAAAGCAGCACCAGCTCCAACGGCGCACATATGCAGCCTGCTATTATCCTTCTGCTCAGCCGAGAGGCAGAGTGGCACCCAAGGAAGGAAAAGATGGGTGACTCACGCGGCGCCGGCAGAGAGCCCACGGTCGAAGGCACTACAGTACACTAAACGTCGTAGAGCTGAGGAACACTTTGTAGTGTTTCGAGTGTGAAAATTAGACACCTTCTGCTCCGAAAGCTGCTGCACGGGTTTTTTTATTTTTTTTATTTTTTTTAATGGGGCGTTGGAAAACACTTGTGCAGAACTCGCTTCTCTCCACGCCCGCACGCCTTAATCACAATGAAGAGGACGTCGATGCGCTTCACATCCTGGCACTTTGGGCTAGGCTAATTTGTTGAACTCGCCCATCAGACGCTTGTAATGTGCAATATCCTTCCGTCCAATCAATAGGCTGCTGCCTTGAAAAAAAGCGTGTGTGTGTCTGTCTGTCTGTCTGTCTTTAATTGCTTGGCTGCAGAAGCCGCTGATAGCAGGAATAAGTATAAGTGTACGCTCGTGTGTGTGTGTGTGTGTGTGTGTGTGTGTGTGTGTGTGTGTGTGAGGTTGCCAGAAGTGGAGGAACAGAGGCACATTTTGTTTTATTGTAATATAACAAAAAGAATGATAATGGTGGACCAGTAGATTTAACTGTTATTGAGTTTTTGATTCACGCATTTATTGCCTATCATCATAAACATTTACCTGTGAAGAATATTTGGCTTTGAAGAAAATATGCTTTGACACAAACCTTATCAAAGACACGGTAAACAAAGTATAAACAAACACGTAGAAGTCATACTGTACGTCTCATTTAGCAGAGTGGTAAATAAAGTGGTGGGTAAACTCTGACCTCCAGTCGGTGATCATCACGAGGCAAACAACCACCAATATAAACAGAAATCAATTATATTTTTCGCAAAGGCATCTGTTTATTCCCACTCACATTCGCACACGGGAGCAATGAGGAAGATTCTAATAACGCCTGCACTGTGTGTGATCTTTTAACGTGTGGCCCATTGCAATGAGGTGCTGGAATCAAAGGTGTTTAATAAATGAGAGCCAATGTGTTATTAAAGGAATGCAGCGTGTTTTTTTTTTGGGGGGGGGGAGAGATTGATCAATTTACCCATTAAGTAATGAGAACAAAATCATCTATGTGTGCCCTGGTGGATCATTCTGCTCTGGTGCTCCGTGTTAACACTTTGCAAACACAGCATCCTCTATGTTGATTGATAGGCGACTAGCAGTATCCAAAGTTAGAAGGCTGACTTGTTTGTGGTTTCATTATAGGGCCTGTAGATTCATGAATTTTTAAAGTTAAATGTCATTAACTCAGTATGTCTGATGCAGCCTGGTTTATTTTTGGAACTATTTAGTGAGCAATCATGTATTCATCCGCTGTGCAATACAGTCTCCCATCATTCACCATGTTCACTTCCTATGTAGAAGTTGTACCAGTTAGTTCAAAACATGGTGATATTCACAATGAAAACAGCCTACTATCACTCAACATAGTGGATGCTAAAGTGTTAGCATGGAGCCTACTATCACTCAACATAGTGTATGCTAAAGTGTTAGCATGGAGCCTACTATCACTCAACATAGTGTATGCTAAAGTGTTAGCATGGAGCCTACTATCACTCAACATAGTGTTTGCTAAAGTGTTAGCATGGAGCCTACTATCACTCAGCATAGTGTATGTTAAAGTGTTAGCACGGAGCCTACTATCACTCAACATAGTGGATGTTAGCATGGAAGTGTTAGCATGGAGCACCAGAACCAATGATCTACCGGGGACATGTGAATGATTTTGGTGTAAGTGCTGTGCTTTGGTTTGGAGAAGTTATGGGAAGTTTCTTCTAGAAAGATCCAGTCTCTGACAGCAGTAACCATAGCAACAGATTAAGGCTATCTCTTGAGAAGGATAAGCGCAAAGACTGGAGTATGAAAGGGCTGGTGGTGTGTGTGTATGTGTGTGTGTGTGTGTGTGTGTGTGTGTGTGTGTGTGTGTGTGTGTGTGTGTGTATGTGTGTGTGTATGTGTGTGTGTGTGTGTATCAGCTAGGTAGGTAATCCATAGGTCAGCCTTTACCCAATCTATTTTGTCACCTCCACAGTGTTGCCAAGGCTACCTTACCTCCAGGATGTTGAGAAAGGAAGAAAGGAAGGAAGGAAGGAAGGATTTATGGATGGAATGAGGAGAAGAAAAAATAAAGAAAGTATGAAATTAAGAAAGGGAGTAATAGGAAAGGATGGCAGGACAGAAGGAAGAAAGTTAGGATGGATGGAAAGGAGAGGGAGGAAAGGAAGTGAAGAAAAAAGAAAGAAAGGAGAGAAAGACAAATGGATGGATGGTATAGGTGAGTAGTAAGTATGTATCGGTGAGGGAAAAGACAAATGCCAAAAGAAACATAAGACATAAGACAAAGAAACATAGGAAAGCAGCAAGAAGTAAAAGCAAAACAAAAAGAGTGATGGAAGGAAGGTAAAAAGGAAGGAATACAGGAAAGAAGCAAATATTGTCCTAGTAACAGGACACAGAAAAGAAGAATAGAATATACATGCGCATAGAGCAAATGAGGGTATTAAAATCATGAAACCAACAAATACAAGACTAGATTGTACTAAGTAGAAATATATTAATCAAACCTGGAATATGAGAAGTATGGAAGTAGGAAAATAAAGGAAGGAACAAAAGTAATAAAATATGAATTTACAGCATATATACAGGATGTGAAAAATGTGCATTATGCCATGCTTCTATACAGAAAGTGTCTAGGCATGCAGATGTGCGTTGTACAAAAACCTGACAGCCAATTCAAGACTTACAGCAGCAAAACACACACACACACACACACATAGATATGTACGATGGAGACGGCACAGAGCAGAGGCATTTTGCTGAGCATCTGCAGATCCTAACAGATAGTGGGGTGGAAGCGTGGGCAAAAAAAAAAAAAAATGGGACTGTCGGAATGAAGGAAGGGAGGACAGGAATTGGAGGGTGAGATAGCGGGTGGGTGGCTAGCAGAGACATTTTACATCCCAGTGGTTCATCAGACGCATTGATTTTCCCTCGTTCAATATACGAGTGGAGCTTAGCCAAGCCTGCCACAACTTTCATATCCAGCTCCACTAGACCGCTTCACTCCCTGGTCCAAGCCCTGAACTCTGAATGGCACCGGAGTCAGAGGGTGTAAAAATAATTGCTCCAAGCTCACATTCAGGGTAGGTTTCAGAAAGCCAAATTTAAGACTCAAGACTTTTTTTTAATAGCTAATGAAAGTTCTGAAGCTAATAATAATTGAAAAAGGGACACCAGGTCATCAACTGCTTAGGGATGGTGTCCAATTCTATTTATTCAAACACATGACGTGATGGAAATAAAACACGTCTGGCATATGCTTTTAACCCTGTTCTGCATTAATCCTGTCCCACGCATGTGGAACAAACTCGATGTGACTAACTGGAAGTGCAAGTGATTTAATACAACATGAATTCATGTAATAAGACACTACCCTGCTGGTCCCGTTCAACATTTGGTGAAACCTGGCAATTCATGACATTTGACATTTATTGGTTTGACTTACTTTCCATCTCTGCCTTAATTAGATATCACCAAATGGAAAGAATGTCAATACCACTATGTAGTTTAAGAGCTGTATCAAAATGAAACTTAATTAACAATAAGCCTGCATCACATGGTGAAAAACATTAAAAATATTATTTGCTGGATTTAAATGTAGATAATTGACAGCTGAACTACGCGATTTTGCACTTTGGCGCCACCAAGTGGCCGTAGGAAGTAACTATTTGAATATTTGCAAGCTTGAAGGACTTCATTACCCAGAACTATGCACACTACACACTCCTCAGACCTGTATCTCTTCTACTTAGTGGCTGGTGGGGGTGGGAGGTGGTAGTCCAGCTTTCTCTGGACGGAGTGACGGAGCGAGACGAAAGATGACAGAAAGTTTTTATTTGACACTTCCTGTGCCACCGGGGATCACAGCCCGGCACCAGAATTTCATCTGGGAAAACGGTGCGAATCCACAGCGAGAGGAGATGCTCTTCTCTGTTGCTGCCCCGATTTCTGATCTAGACTGATACGACGAGTGAATTTATTCTTTTACAAATTTTGCCTGGAGCAGCTTTAATTACCTCTAAGGTGTGTTTGAGGCTTGAGAACTCCCCGGCGAACTGCGTCGGGTGAAGTAGTACGGAGTCAATCAACACCCCTTTTACTGTGAAAAGAAACCATCTGGTGTTATGTGCTGAGCTGCTGCAATATAACTCAAGTTAATTAGGCTTAAGAGCGTAGTGTCACTGTTATTTTCACTTTCTGTTTTGGTTTGGAGTGCGGTGGCTTTCTTTGCTGCTCAAGGCTCTTGTCAATTATACATAGAGATTTGTCCTCTAATGGTACTGGAATGGGTCAGATGGATGAAAGCACTCTGAATTTACAAAGGACTAAATCATAACTTTCATCCATCCATTCATCACGGATGAAATGGATAATGGTTCCTAATGGTTTAAATGTGCCCAGATTAGCCAGCAGAGTAGTGTGTGTGTGTGTGTGTGTGTGTGTGTGTGTGTGTGTGTGTGTGTGTGTGATTGTGTGTGTGTGTGTGTGTGGTAGGTAAAGTCTCCTCTAATGGTTTTGATGTTCCCAGATTAGCCAGAATAGTGTGTGTGTGCATGTGTGCATGTTTCTGTGAGTGCATGTGTGTGTGTGTCTGTCTGGGTGATTTTGTGGATCCGTGTGTGTGTGTGTGTGTGTGTGTGTGTGTGTGTGTGTGTGTGTGTGTATGTGTGTGTGTGTGTGTGTGTATGTGAGAGATGGATTGCATGGCTAAGTGAATGATTGGTGAGGCACGCAAAACTATGAACTATGAACTGGAACTGGAAACTGGAAACAATGAGAAAGCAACAACATGGGTGACGAAGCCTCTGCAGGCATGTGTATGTGTGTGTGTGTGTGTGTGTGTGTGTGTGTGTGTGTGTGTTGAAACCCATCACTATTGGCATCAGGAGCCACATGTGACCTGACAATTATTCAGTAGATTGACAGAATGGATTTCTTTCCTGTCTCAGAAATAAGAAGAGGCAGTCATTCAACACTATGCTACACACACACACACTGCTGTGTGGAGAATGAGAGAAAGAAAGAGAGAGATATAGAGAGACATAGGGAGAGCGAAGGTATGCAGGTATGCAGAGAGAGGGAGAGGAAAAGAAAGAGAGATAGGTGGAGGAAGGAGGAAGGAAGAGAGAGAGAGAGAGAGAAGGAAAACAAAAGAAAGAGAGTCGCTTGAAAGAAAGGGCTTGTTATGAAATCTCCGGTGGGTTTGCGGTCTCCTCTGTGGCAGAACTTCTCGGTGTTTTATCCCCACAGAGGGGATGAACCAGCAAGCTGCCAGCTTTACCTGCCAGCTACCACTGCTATCTCACACACACACACACACACACACACACACACGCAAACGCACACCGGAGTTCAATTCTCACTCTGGCTGATACCGACATTTTTGGATTGAAGGTGCCAATAGATGATATTTTATGTCAACATTCAAATTATTCTTTAAGAACTGTATTCTTTCCAGGTGGGAAAAGCCTCTGAAACAACTTTTACACACACACACACACACACACACACACACTCACATTCACACACATGCATCCAAATAATCACACATACAAACATGTACATGTACAAACACACACACACACACACACTCTGAATAGACTTCTCTCCATCACTGCCATAGTGCACCTCCTCTCCCCAAGGGCCACCTTTCAGCAGCCTCTCTCACCAGGCCCAGTATAGGGATCCGATCATGACTGATGGCCTGTCACACACATTACAACACACACAGAAAACGAGCAGACACACCCTCCCTACCTTGAGGTCAATGGGGTCCCGGCAGGCTGTGTGCTTGTCAAGGTGGAATTGGTCCTCAGGTTGTGGAGGTTGTGTTTCCTCCTCCAGTCTCCTCCAAGCACATAGGATTTTCTTGGAGAGCTTGCCTGACAGTCACTCATTGCTTTCTCATGACTTGCAATCGTTGTCAGGTTGTTAAAATATGAAAGGAAAATTCCACTCTCAGATACTTATACACTGTTATATATCATCAATCCACAACCCTCAACCTGCCTCATCTACTTCTACTCAGCGACTTCTTACATTTCCCAGAATACCTTTCAACAACCTCCAGAGAATGTGCCTAAATATTTCAGCTGTGGGTTTTACATGTGGAGAGAGCAATGATGATAGCAGAGCAAGAGGTTTTCCATTCGATATAAAGGGAGAGTTGCGCCCCTCAAATGTCTTGTGGCTGCATTGTCTTATGGTCTATTGCGGCTACTGTCAGTGGAGAAAGGGGTGTCTCTACCTCTTCTACGATGGATTTCTCCCTGTATTATTGTTGAACATCCATGCAAAATAGTGAGTCTAGAAAGAAGTCCTTGTTCTAAGGGGCTGACACCAAAACCTGACGTTTGCCATTGATTTTTTAGATTGTTGAACATTTTTCTGCTATCAAACTCCATTATAACTGGAACATTTGGCCAATTATCCACAGGAATAAGGAACAACAAATTTGTACTGTTCTCCCTCAATGTCCTCCCAGTGAGTCTATATTGAGATCAACAGCCAGCTAAACTTCTTATTCCACTAAGGTACTCCAAGGAACAATCAGGTGTGTATTTTGGCAGGTTTAATGAAATAAAATTGTGAAACTGCAATAAGAGAACACACAATGTACAGCAGATTAGTATTCAAACAGGAATGTAGGCTAGCTTGCTTTAACCATGTGAGCAAGTGGTCCAGCCTCTCCTTAAGACCTTGACCCCACAATTCTTAATTTTTACCGAAAATCCTCTTTTGTCCTTTTTAAAACATTCTCTGAAAATTTCAGTCTGGTTTCAGAGAACTCCAAAGCACAGGGTCCGCTGAAGCCGTCCAATAATTTGCTATTGACTGTTGATTCTGGTGATTGTGCCATTTTAATTCTCTTGGACCTCAGTGCTGTCTTTGACACAGTCCACCACGACAATCCTAATTTACTATATTGAGCATGGGGTCAGCATTCAGGGCACAGCTCTTAGGTGATTTGCCTTCTATCTCAGGAACAACATCTTCATTATTATTAATAATTTTTATTAGCAACTTTTCCCCACCTGTGGGGTCCCCCAAGGGTCCATTTTAGGGCCTATCCTTTTCTCCATCTATATGCTCCCACTGAGTCTCATTATTGAGAAATGTAATATCTTCTTTCACTGTTATGCTGACGATACCCAGCTCTATCTCGCCTTGAAACCCAGTGACCAGGGTTCCCTAAAGAACCTTGAGCTTTGATGACATCAAATGCTGGATGGCAAAACATTTTCTCCAGATAAATGAGAGCAAGTCTGAGGTTATTATACAGCCCCGCTGACTCCATTAGACGTATCTCAAACAGCCTAGGCCGGCTGTCCTCCTACATCAAACCAAATCTTGGCATGATTTTCACTTCTAACTGGCACTAGGAAGAGAGAACACATTTCTCCCATTCTCGCCTCTCTTCATTATATCCCACTTCAAATTGACTTTAAGATTTTGCTGTTTGCTTTTAAGGCACTGAATAGGTTGGCCCCTTCTAACATTGCCGATCTCCTTTGGCCCCATTCCACCTCTAGGACACTTCTGACCAAATGCTCTTGTCTGTCCCACCGTTTCAGCTAAAGCTCAAGGGCGATCATGCCTTTGCCATTTGCCTTTTTTGTGTACTGTCTTTTGTATCGTGGTTGTGGTTTGTCCTCCATGTCGGCTCTTTTAGCTATTTGTAGTTGTACAGCACTGTGGTCAATGTCTGTTGTTTTTAAATATAAATATAAAGGTTGACTTGACATGACTTGACACCATCGGCTCCTTCACCATGTTCACAGTCATCAACAGAAACAAGCTCCTCAAAATAACACACACACTGTAAATAAGATAAGACGGTCAGGTCCTATAAGTACCTAGGAGTTCACCTGGACAACAAATTGGAATGGGCCGGCAACACAAGGCCCTGTACAAGAAGGGCCAGAGCTGACTCTACTTCCTGAGGAGGCTCAGGTCTTTCAACATATGCAGTTCTCTGCTGCATATGTTCTACCAGTTGCTTGTGGCCAGTGTCATCTTCTTTGTGGTGGTGTGTTGGGACGCTAACGCCAGGGCCAAGGATACCAACAGGCTGAACAAACTGATCAGGAAGGCTGGCTCTGTTGTGGGCATTAACCTGGACACCCTGGAGGGGCAGAGAGAAGGATGCTGGTCAAACTGCTGGCCATCATGGATGATGTCTCCCACCCCCTGCATGACATGGTTATGAAGCAGCAGAGCTTATTCAGCCATATACTGATCCCACCACGATGCGACAGAGAACACTACAGGAAGTCTTTCTTGCCATCAGACTTTTTAACGCCTCCCCTCCCCCTCTACAGCTCAACTGAGGACCTCACCACTTAACACGTAGCACCCTGCACTTTATTAATTCATTGCCGTTGCCCTGCACGTTATCCACTTTATTCATTCCCATTCACATTCATTCACTGCCCTGCACTTCATTCATTTTCTTTCACACTTACTGATTACACTGGAGTATAGACACTTTAGCCACTCTCATTCCCCTTTCACATTCATTCACCCATTATCATTTTTTAACTCTGTACATCGCTGTACATCCTGGTTTTATGTCACCTAGTACCACAGTTTTTTAGTATTTAGTATTTAGTTTTTTTAGTATTTTGTATTTTGTACCTTGCCTTTGTATTTTGTACATTCTTGTGATACTGTTACACTGCTGCAACCCCAGAATAAAGTATCTATCTAAGCTCTCAGACCTCAACATCAATGCTGTCACTCATAAATGTAACACCCTGAACACCCCCTAAAGCCACGTTTCACCCTCTCCCCATCTGGCCACATATAGATCAATTGCATGTTTGGGCAGGAGCTTTGTTCTCTTAATAAACCACCTCAGTAAATCCTGGACTAATTGAGTGTAATGTTTATACTGTATGCCATGTACTGTTGAAGTCTTTCTATTTAATGTTTCTAGAATTCATTCACTAAACAGGAAAAGATGTCACTATCCCTTGTGCCATAATCCAAGGTAAACACTTGTAGAAGCCCAATTCAGATTAAAAAAAATACAAGTGATACAACCACCATCAAACACACCATAGCAGACATCAGGCTACACCGTCATAAATCTACAGAGCCATTCCTCAGATGGCACCATTCACCAGTTACCTACCATAGCCAATAGCGGTATGCGGCATGTCATTGGGATTATCAAGTGGGCACCTTCCTTCAACGATGTTTCGTTGAGTTGGGCCCACGGCACCTCAAGAAGGCTCAACGATGTATTCCAGCGTCCTGGAACCACCCCCCTCTATACCACCACCTCTCAACTCCCTTTTACCCTCGCCATCTAATGCCTGCTATCAACCTAACATTAACCTAGTCTTGGTTACCCATACAGAAATGTAATATATGTACATATAGTAAATTTCCATAATGAAATATATGTACATATAAAGGAAAAACATATATGTACATATTATGATAGAAATTGGAACAAGTCTGCATTGACCAGCAAGGTGCTGGTCTGATCATCGGGACATGCAGACTGGAGGAGCCGGGGATTGAACCTACAATCTTCTGATTGGAGGCCGACCTGCTCTACCTCCTGAGCCACAGCCGCCCCATATAAGCAGCAGGTCCTCCCCGTCAAGCAATTGAACCCCGGTCTCCGTACTAACGAGGAGAGGCATATGTTTATGTTGCATATATGTTGTTTTAATAAACATATATAAATATATAAATTAAACATATATTGTTAACATATATGGTTGCAACATATAATAGCATATACAAATCCATACAATACAAATTTTTAATATATGTACATATACAAATTTTACTATGGATATTTCATATATGTTAAAACCTATATCGTCATACATCCAGAGGATGTATGTATGTGGTACTAATAAATCGCCTTATATGTAACATATGGCAATATCGCTCGCTGATATAGGGGCATATATGTCATATATTACATTTCCGTATGGGTAACCTTGAGCCTAGCCTTGACCTAGCATTAGCCTAACCATACCAGTACAAGCCTGTCTAACTGATACATCAACACAACTAGACAACACAGCTAAACAATGTGTGAGTGCGAAAGGGGGGACGGGGGGGATTAGGGTAAGGGGTGGGGGTTGGGGAGTGGTGTAACCCCGATAGGATACTGTTCCCAGGTTAGGGAAAGGGGGTTGGGAGTATGTGTTTGTGGGTGTATATGTGCGTATCCCTAGCTATGACAAAGTACAATCCCATAAATACAGCCACACAGTGCTGCTATACTACACTACTTTATTACGCACAGTATTACACTACGAGATACACACTGCTACCGCACACAAGGCTGCACAACACTGAACCCACCGGCACTTACCTTAGCGTGCTCCCCAGTTAGCATGCTTCCTCCTTATCCACAATCGCTTGCTCCTTCCGTATGCTCACAAAAATCTTGATTTGATTTGTCACTTTTCAATTAAATGCCTTTTAATCTCTTGACTGCAGGCTATTTGGCTCATGTCTATATGTCGTGGCATGTTCAGTTGAATTGTGATTAGACTGTAGGCTTTACGGCTTGAGTTTTTGAGTTTTATTTACCATTACATCACTTGCTATTAAAACAAATTTGTATAATATGATTCTTCTATTGTTCTTGTTTTTATTTGGAATTGCTTTGCCATGTTGACCTCTGACCTCTGTAGTCTGTAAACCAAAAGTGTCACTACTATGTTACTGTTTGATTTTAAATATTTACTACTACTACCACTTTTACTACAAGACCATGCATACTGTTACCAAAATAAAATGCTTCTGTGGTCGTCCTCCCTGTGGTTGCCTTGTGTGAAATCAAACCGAATGAGACAGTGAGGAACTGCAGCTTTCCATACCCCTTGTGGCACGAGCCCCGAGTACTGACCCGCTCTTGCATGTGGAAAGGGAACGTGAGTGTACATTCATGTTTTTGCTTGGATCTATTTTCTATCTAGTCAAGCTGCTCATTCTAGCCGGTTGGTTACACACACCTTGACACACTCAGCGCCTATGCACACATCGATCAGTAGGGTGTTCAATATCTGGTAAGTGCAATGCCGCAGTCGCGCACAGGCTCTCAGAATTACAGTTCGGTCCAATGATGAGGGGTGGAAGGGACAAAAATGAAATGCTAAAAATAGACGCGGTGAACACGCTTCTGATTGAAAACAAGAGTCAAGCAAATGCATCCAAGAGATGAGCTGTTGTGAAAATTGATCACCTCTTTCTATCATTTATCATTATCCTATAAACCACACAATTAGCTTTGTTTAAGGCGAGAACCTCCCGTCCCTAACAGGATAGAAGTAACATAAAACCCACTGATAAATGTAGAGGTGATGAAAATGAATGTGAATTGAATTGAAAAGGTTGGTGGTTCGATCCTCAGCTCCTCCTGTCCACATGTCAAAGTGTCTTTGGGCAAGACACTGAACCCCAAATTGCTCCCGATGGTCAGGCCAGCACCTTGCATGGTAGCCCACTGCCATGGGTGTGTGAATGTGTGTGTGAATGAGAGGCATAGATTGTAAAGCGCTTTGGATAAATGCAGCCATTTACCACTTGAACAAGAGAGTTGTAACGTGAAAATATTCAAAGGGGATTTGATTGCTGTGATTACTGGAGATTCATCGCACGCGCTACAAAATCGGCATCAGTTTGAAGTGAGTCATTTTTGTTAGTTCCGCTCTCATACCTTAATGTCAATCAAAACGCCCTCCGCTGCATTGGACAGCCAAGATTCGAGCAAGCTGCTGAGCGTCAGTGGGTAAATGGTAAAAAGTAACAAAAAATTGCTCCGTTGTTTATTTGCTAACCGGTGATCCAATGAGCAGATCCAATCACCTCTATTTGAACTGCCACCTTTGGATTTGTCAAACTCACCTGACAAATTTCTCACTCGCTTTTTTTTGACCCACATACATCCACTCTTGCTTTTATAGTTTTTCTCAGTCGCTTTGGTACATTTCTCAAATCATCCTTAACATTTGCAAACAGTAAGCGCATTTCTCGAAAACACATATACCATGTTGTCAATATAACAGTGTACTCTGATAGAAACTATGGCGAAGGGTTTGATGACAATGATTGAAAATGTACAAGGCTGCACTTTTTCTGTATGGCATTTCAAAATACATACACAACCAATAATTGTTCAAATTGTAGACAATTGTGTTTAGTCATTTGCCTGAATCTGCTAAAACATTTGCAGTTGGTAACAAAGAGAAATGCTCTTTCTGTTGTGCACAAGTAACAAAATGTTGTGAAGAATTTCTCGTATTGGTTTGACGACTTCAACTGTTATTGGAGAATTGAGCCAAAGCAACTGAGAAAAACTGTAGTGAAAGTCAGTTGTGTAGAGTGTAAAGAAAGAGGGACGAATGAGTGAGTGGTTGGGAGAAAAAAAGACAGAGAGGACAAAAAAAAGAAGGGAGAGAGGAGGTTAGACACTCTATTAGTGAGAGCCTCGTGGAAAATGAACTTTGACTCACATTAGAAAACTGACAAAGGGTATATGAAGCGATTGATACAATAAGTAAAAACTGCAAGTAAATCCATACTCTTTCCCATACTTCCCGCCCACTGAACATATGTTGAAATTGCCCGCCGCATGTGTTTATATATTCCATTTTTAATATTGATATTCTTTTCCCCCCTGCCACATCCTCTCACGTTTGCTGCTGCTGCTGCAACGACCCAATTTCCCCACAGGGATCAATAAAGTTTCGTAGTCACAAATCGATGGCACACTCACACATCTCTGTCTGACAGCAGAGTTGGGGGAGGCTGCTGCGCTGCATAAAATATCCATCCTAACACATCGTTGAGTCTCAGTAACTGAATTATTTAGCTTTGTTTCAAGATCTGACGCTTGATCGTGGAAGTTAAACCGCATTAGAAAAAGTGTTATTTTGAGGCGATAAGGTAAGATGAAACTTTATTGATCCCAGTGGGGATTTTAGGTCATTTCACCCCATTGGTTGATGTGTTCACGTGTTTTTAACATTTGCCCATACGCAAATGAAAGACTCACACATATGATACACTTGCTCACACACGTGAAACACTTGCACAAACATATCAAACACTCACATTATGAAATACACACACGCACGCACAAAAAACATTCACACATACACATATGAAGCACACATGTGAAACACTTACACACATGAGAAACACACACATGAAACACATAGAGATATGTAACACACACATACACATATGAAACGCTCACACATACAGATACTATACTCCTATATTCCTATATTTATATACTGTAAATATATGAAACCCATGCACATATTTTTATAAAACACTTGTAAGTGCTAGTGAGTGGCTATACAAACACTATAAAGGAAGGTCGTAAAAAGGAGGGGTTGGCTTGACAGTGGTGCAAAATACAACTTTTGCAAAATTACAATTATTATTAATTCATATTATATATATTATACATTAATAATTCCCTTTATACCCTCTTGTTTCCATTTTAATTCCAAACTCTTCTTTGCAGCCAGTTGCCAGGGCAAAACCTCACAAAACGAAAGACTGCAAATCAGGTGAGGATTGAGGATTAAAATTTTAATGAGATAAGATCAAAGCAAAAAGTGAAGATGTGAGATGCCTGAGAACATCCTTAAAGTACATTTCGTTTCTTTCCACTTCTTACATTTTTAGTTTGTATGAATCTCACAGGAATTTATTTTCTCATTGTTCAATGTTACTGGCACTAACTGTACCAAGCCAAGGCTTATGTGGGATATACCTCAATATCTGAGGTAATCCCGATATATATTACATATAAGCCACACATAACAACAAACTGGTGGAAAAGGCCCTGTACAGAGTAGTAGTGACACCAGTAGTAGAGTAACCTTTCTGCCTCCATCAACAGCTACCCTCGAGACGCCTTTGAGCAAGGCACAGGGGAATGTATAAATATCAAGTACCTAACACAAGTTGAACCAGCCTTTGCCTTCAGAACAGCTTCAACCCTCCTTGTACTGCTGTCATCAAGTCCTGAACTTTCTTGAAGAAGGAAAGTTTTTTGAAAGATGAAGGATGAAGGAAATCTACTTCCCATAAAGGTTCAATGATGTTCAGATCTGGTGACTGGGGAGGCTGTGAGTGGTGTTTGACATCGTCGTGGCGTTCACAAAAAGCAGTCTTGAATTTAACAATGTGTATGGGGGCATTATCATCTTGGAATATGGGAACATCGAGATGGAACATTTGCACCCTAGGGTGCTCCTGGTTTCAGATCTATCGCATGTAGATAGATAGATAGATACTTTATTGATCCCTGGGGGGAAATTCTGGGGTTGCAGCAGCATAACAGTATCACAAAAAACAGAATGTACAAAATACAAAGGCCTAAATACTAAATACTACAGTACTAGGCGACATAGAACCAGGATGTACAGCGGATGGATGGCATGTTTACAAGACGACTTTTTCCTGTTGCTCAATGCTCCAGGTTTTGTGTTCCTTACACCAGGCTATGTGGGTTTGAGCAGTAGTTAGCAGTAGCAGTCTCAGTAGTTTTTGTTGACTCTGTGTTGAATCATTTGTGTCCATCCATGTTGTCCATGCTTCTCTTTCCTTTCGCAGTTTGTCCAATGTTTGGTATTCTCGTGTTTTTCAAGACTGCAGCGGTGTGCACGTGAAGCAGTACTTTGCGCTGCCTGGATAAATGTTGGCTGCAAAAAAAACAAAAAAAAACAAAAAAAAAACTGGTGTCCTTCCCCTGCTGCTCAATCAATGATGACCACATGCCTTCATCCCCATCCTCCCTGCAGCCAAGCCCCTCCCCAGTGCAATAGAGCGGCTATATTTAGATCCAGGACCCAGAATACAGTAGCTAAGTAATCACCCCCATCCTGTGTGAGTGATGAATTGCTCAAAGCCGCCCCTCCCGGGCTCTATGGGGGGGCTGAAAAGTCTCTTCCAAACAACGCTGTGGTCTGTATCAGCTGGCATGTTACATTAGACAGACCTTTTTTTACACACACACACACACACGCACGTGCACACACACACACACACACAAACTCTCCCCCTCTAAGAAGATTCCAAGATCTCGATCTACCCAAACTTAGCTTCCATGGTAACAGGCCCCTCCCCTCCTCTCTCTCATCACCAATCTATTTTAATTAAAGTGTGCGAGATGCCAAAGGCCAGCCAACCAGTCTAGTACTTGGCTTCCTGTCTCCGTCCTGTCATGTTTGCTTTGACTCAGAGATATTTCCCCTACCATTGTGCCATTCCTACCATCTGTACTCATCTATAGCACTCCTTGTGTTTACGTTTTCTCCCCCCCCCCCCCTCCCCCTCTACGTTCTCTAAATAATCCATTTTTACCGCTATCTCTCCGTCGCCGTTGTTTTGTTTTGTTCTGTCCTAGACTATACAGAATGGACGGTTAAAGCATTTCAGCTGCTTAACTATTATTTATACGCGTAAACATCAGAAAATGGCTCAGGGTGTCTCGAGCCAGCAACTCCACAAACTCGTGTGTTATACGTTCAAGTCGTTCCATGCGGCGAAAGCCACATTACATCCTTTTCCTACTGTTTGAAGATGGATCCTTTACCTCATCCTGTCCTTAACAACCGTTTAGTCTCACTTATATTTGTGTCTTCTGTTAACCAACAGACAATACTAGTCAATACAATCATAATTAAAAAAAAAGCTTTCCAACTTTCCATTTCCTCCTCTTTCTTTTCGTTCAGGGATGACACTTTTCCCCTTTGCGTCCTTGTTAATGTTTTTGCATTTACTAACAGTCAGTGTGTAAAGTGTTTCAGGTGGTGTGGCCTGGACTCTAACACACTGCCTGCTGGTGTCCTTCGCTGTCCTGTGCAAGTACTTGGCTCGTCTCTGCCGGTTGTAAATCGGTCTTCGTGTAATGTGTTTTACCCCCGCCTGTGGGTAGAAGGGTCCCTGTCCTCCTACTAAGGAGTCTCCGAGCTGCATTAAGGCCTTGGCTCGGTGCGTTACGGTGGTCGAGTAGGGATCCTCCCCTGCTGCCGTCCGTGTCCCGTGCTCAAACTCCCACAGCTGGCTGAATCGCCGGGGCTCCTGGGAGGAGTCTGAAACTGCCGCGTCAGGGAAAGGGAGCCTTAAGTGTCCTGATTACAGTAAAAGAGTTTATATCAGGTAAGTAGTCTATTTCCCAAAAGTTGGAATAATAGTCAGCTGTTATGAGATAGCTTTTAAAGGGAAAGGGGCTTGTCATCTCGTGTGGGTGTCTCTTTTTCCCTGTTGAACATCCGCTGACCTGCAGCTGTCGCACTTTTGCAGTGGAATTCTTTACGTGTCCGTTCGTCACGTGTCAGTAAACACATCGTCTCGCTCGACAGCAGCCGCGGGCATCACGCAGCGAGAGACGTGACAAGAGATGTTGTGTTTTTTTGCGTGAGAGTCGCAACTCTTCCTTTTCTCCACTGGCAACGACAGCTAGCGCTACCGCTGTCGCTCTGTCCACCTACACATGAAACCCACAGCTGATGCATTCATGTTTTTTTTTTGTTTTTTTTACAATTGTCTGTTTATTTGGAATTTTGTACAGAAAAGGTTTGGCAAACACGGGTGCATACATAACAATTGTGGTAAAGCAAATACAGGAAAGAAAAAACAGATACCCGGAGAAACAAAAGAAGCAAAAAAAAAATACAAAAAATACAAAAAAAACACATATACCCCCAATAGCATTATTACTTTACAACACAGAGCACAAAGAGAAAATGTACTCTAGACAAAGTAAAAGGGTGTTGCACTCAACTCTCTCCATCCAGGTCGTCAATCTGTTGGTCTAAGTTCTCAACATAAGACCACAGAGATGAGCAGATACTCCAGAATTGTTCTGTCCTTTGATGAAGATCATATGTAAGTTTCTCTAAGGGTAGGAGAGTTTAGGTTAACCACATCTTCGAAGGTATTTCAGGGGTGGACCACAGTATTAAGCAAGATATAATAGTGAGCCCAACAAACCTTCAGAGTCTGAATCAAAGACAACATTGCTGTCATGATACGGTAAGGTCAAATTATCTACGAAGTATTGTATGAAAATGGACCTTCTTCCAAAACGATTGTATCCGGTCACATTGCCAGAAGGTGTGCATGACTGTACCTGTTTTTCCTCATGACATTTAAAACATAACCCAGAGGATTTGGGGAACATTCCACGAAGGCGTAGTGGTGTGTGCATTCAGGTCTTCAATGAAATACAAATACAAGCTTCCGACTGGGGAAAAAACTTTCACGTCAACCTCCTAGTGTTAATTCCCACTAGGAAATATGTGAACTTTTTGAAGGCTCCGATATCGGTAGTATGGTAGCCTGCAGGTGTAGCTTGTAGCTTTTGCCTCCTACCGTAGACATGTCTAGCAAAATGTGCAAAATATTGAAAATGAACAGGCACACAATGGTATTCAGTTTTGTATTATGTCAATGCATGGAATGGCCTTTTTTGTATTAAAATCACCATGGCAACAAGAAGCCAGTTTGCCGCTGTGGTTGACTGACATCCCGCGATGCCGACTGATACAGCAGGGCTTCATTAAGGCCGCTACGTGAACGCAGAAGAAAACCGTGAAGAAAACCTTCAGTGACCCCCGTGAAGCACAGCGTCCGAACACAAGCTGATTGTGATAATCAGAAGTTAGAAAACAAACAACGTTTCGCTTTCTAACAACGTCTCCCCCCTCTCCCCCCCCACGTCCCTGGAGGTACGATGGGAGGAATTAGATATCAGCCCGTTAATCTGTCACATCACGTCCTTTTACGCGAGCAAATTCCAGCTAATTAAATGTGCAGGGAAAGCAAATCGGAAACATTTGACCTCCTCCGGCGGTAAAAATAAGTCCCACAATCCTTTGGGTTGTCAGCGCTGCGCAGTGGGATGTCCCCATTTCCATTGCATGAATGTATGCGTGGTGGCGATAATTACTGCAGCGCAGCGGCTAATTGGGCCAATGCTTATTAATTCATTAAAAACGTCTCCCTGCTGGTATGGGCTTCAAATCTGGGCCTCATCTGTCGGAGGATCGGGGTCCCGGCAGGTTCCTGAGAGAAATTATTCTCAGGTAATATCTAGAGGATGGCAAAAATCGAGATGTCTGCCTGGTGCAGAGCGTAGATTTCCTCTCTTTACATCCACATTCCTGCTACGCTTGAATTAGAAACTCTCTGAATGTGGCCCATTTTCAATTAGAAAATCTATGGGAGTCTGTGGGAGTATATTGATAGTCAAGACCCAGTTGTCATGAGGTCAGGTCATTCAGCTTCAACGTGATCAGCGCGCGTGTGTGTGTGTGTGTGTGTGTGTGTGTGTGTGTAAGAGAAACACAACTAAAGGCTAGTAGGGCCCACAGGGGCCGTTGTTGGGGCCTGGATAGGGAATGGTTGCCATAGCAAAGTGCTTAGTATTGACTTCTGGCAAAGAGCGAGATCCTCTGGATTCTGTCCTATCCTGTGTGTGTGTGTGTGTGTGTGTGTCTCGGTGTGTGTGTGTGTGTGTATTTTTAAGCTGTCCGTCTGAGAAAGGCTTTCATTACATGTTAAACGAACCAAATGAGCAGATAGCAATCAGCTAAAGGGCACAATGTGCTTCTGCGCAGCGCCACTGAATACAATAGAGCCAGACTGTGACCTCTAGCCATGGTGTGTGTATGTGTGTGTGTGATTAGTGTGTGTGTGTGTGTGTGTGTGTGTCTGTGTGTGTGTAGTCTACCTGAGGCCACAGCATGCACCACGGGACAGATACTTGCTGTTCCCCATCATTGAAAATGACATTTTCCTATTTGGCCCTCGTCACCGTTCCCACCCAGTTGCTGCGTTTACTGCCGAAACTGTCAGCCTCAAATGACAATATATGCCCATTTTGTTTTGGTGACATCTCAGTTATTAATTTGAAGAATGTATAATTGAGGCTGTAGGGTGGAAAAGGCTATTCGCTGGAGTGGAAGGAGAGGGCGGAGAGATCTGATTATGGCTAATCAATGGCCTAATAGAGCTTTTAAAGAGGGGTTGAAAAGACACAAACAGAGCAAATATAGATGAATGGAGGGAGAGAGAGAGAGAGAGAGAGAGAGAGAGAGAGAGCAAATGGGAAAATGTCCGAGCCAGTGGTGTAAGATGACGAGAGAGAGGGAGGAAGGAGGAGGAGGAAGGAGGAGGAGGAAGGAGCGGCGAGTGCATCAGCAGGGGGATGAGAGCTGGTGAACGACAAATATAGACCAACAACAACACGCAGCGTCTCGCGGCCCTGCCTCTAAACGCTCGTGTCAGCCTAGAGAGGGAGCGAGACGAGGCTCATCACACACACACACACGTGATCTGGATAGTACAGTATCACCGAGTCCTGAAGGCGTGTTTACACCCCGACTATTCAACCTGTAAAGTGTTGAATAGTGCGCGACCCCCCCCCCCCGACAAACCCCCCGGGTTATCAAACACTGAGTTGGACAAGCGGAGCAGTTGTTTTTTTTTGCCGCGTTCAATAAATAAAAGTAAATACGAGCTTCCTACTCGGAGCCACCCTTTCACCTCAGCTTGCGGCGGTGCAAATAGCACGAGACAATACCGGTCACCGCAGCTTTCAGACGGTAAATACCGCTCCATACGTCTCCAACGAGACCGTACCTGCGGTCACGTAGGGAACGATATACTCAGGATGAAGAAAATGACTCGTTTTGGGATGACAAGTCCTGAAAATTCCATGACATTCCATGTTTTTTTTGCTTGTGGTTGAAGTTTAATTTGCTGTAAAATATGACTCACCAAGTGCATGTGTGTGTGTGTGTGTGTGTGTGTGTGTGAGTGTGTGTGTGTAAGTGCCAAAAAGCTGAGAATAACTATATGAAAACTCGCTAGTCGCTATCGTTCTGACAGTAATTGTCCACCACCCACTCAAATCAAGGTGCGGGGGACTCGGAGGGATGATTCATTTCGGTATCGTGTCCCGGTGTTACAAAATACACTGATTGGCCTGTTGGGGGAGCTATAATTAAAGGGCAAATTTCAAACTTTGAAAGGTCCTGATTCCTACACCCGCACAAAACTTTCAAGCAACCATCATTGCGACGCCGCCGGTCCCGGAGAGATGATACATCTTTTTACTGATATTCTTCGGGGGGTGACATCATCATCATTTTATTATCTTTTGAGAGCCAACACAGCACCTGGCGTTTCCCAGGTGACGTGAATGCAGCGCCGTCTCAACCCTGATCCTGACCAGGGCCGCCGTGCAGGGTCGACCCGTTAGTAGTTTGGTGTGAAACGGATGATGCCGCACTCACACGGTGGCCTTACGGAGCAGACGGCAAACAGGACGCTCTTTATTCTTTGAAGTATAAGTTAAAGTTGAGTTTTTTTTTTTATTCTGAGTGAACATTTTGGAGGAACAATGTCGAATGTGGTTGTGCTGGGCAGCTGCCAGGTTACTGAATGAACATAAAGCAAGACAAGGGTTAAAAAATGACAGTGGGAAATCATCTTTAACATTTAATTATTATAAATATCAGACTCATTTTGAAGTGAAATATTGAAAATGAACTGCGACAACACATTTTAACAGATCAGATTTTATTATAAATGTGCATCAAATGGTGCAAAACCTCTTGATTGACATCCCGCGTTGCCAGGATGTGAACGCAGCATCAGGGGGGCGGAGGGGGTCATAAATAATAGACTGTAAAACCAAATGAAAGATGTAAGTAAACATTGTAAATCGACGAGAGGGGTGACCGAGCTTTAGCGAGAGAACAGAGAGAGAGAGAGAGAGAGAGAGAGAGAGAAGAGGGTAGCGACTAGTGATTAGAGGCTTGTTTGATTCTTCTCCCCGCCCCCCCCCCCCGCATCTTTCTGACGCCCGGTGTGAAGTCAGCAGAAACATCGATTATGGGATAACTCTCTGTCGGGAGCATCGACATCCAGCTCAACCTGCAACCCCCCCCCCCCCCCCCCCCCCCCCCCCCCCACACACACACACACACACACACACACTTTTTTTTTTTTCTTCTCCCACCAGGATCATTCTGGGCAGCGTTGCGGGGACGGGTGACGGGGGAAAACTTTGAGAAGTTGTCAGAGTTCGCGGGGGGGGGGAGAGAACGGTAATTAATTGATGGGATGTTTTCATCTTTAATAGTGCCACTCCACGACGCACTCAGGCAAAGTGTGCATTACCGCCTATCCATAATTGATGTGGCGCGTTGGCTGCGCAGAGCCCTGCCTGGGAGCGCTGTGTAAAGAGATACGAGACGCACACGCTCCCGGACTGGTAGGCAAGCACACACACACACACACACACACACACACGCGCGGGATTTTCCATTGACTCCATTCATTGCCTCACCCCGACCTTAACCTTAACTCTACCCTCTGATCCTATTTCTAACCTTCAAGGTGCAGTAAGTAACATTTTTTTTACGACGTGAAACATCTGCAGGGGTTTGACGGGGGTTCATACATTACCTGGCTAGCTGCTGAGATTTCTGGCTTTCAAAACTTTCTGGTGGTTTAGAGTTGCAAAAATAGGCATAAAATGACAAATTTCACCCCTGCCCCTGAACTCCTCTTATTGGCTGGCCACTAGTAAACAGGATCCGCCCATTTCCTCATTGTGGTCGCCACACTACACAAGAAGAAAGTTTCTTCTACCTGGGACAATATAAAGAACTGGATATGATGACCGAATTTCCCTTCAGGGGGGTTTTCCTCGGTTTCTTTTCCTTACGAGGACATATCGTCCCTATAAAGGCGGAATCGTAACAACACACACACACACAATAAAACACGCAAATACACACGCAAACACCATTTCTGGGTAGATTAAATCTAGCCGAGTCCCAGAAAGTGTGTGTAAAGTAATTACACTGTCTGAGCTGGTTGGCGTTGTATTAGCATATTCTGGCAGGGGCTTATGGGAGAGGCCAAACATCGCCTAGACAACAGGCTAATCCCGCCCCTGCCTCCACCAACCCCCTGCCACACACACACACACACACACACACACACACAGCCCGCCCTCACCAAATGAGGGAAAATTCATCAACAGATATGTGCACTTGCAAGCACACGAACACACACACACACACACAGACACACAAGTGAACACTTAAGTACTCTCTTCATCCCCATAGACACACCCCATAGGAAAGCAAAATCCAAGAAGAGATGTCATATTTTATGTCTCCGAGACACAACTGAGATCTAAAATGAGACTAAAGGCATTTTCCTCCTTTTTTCTCAAATTCAACTCAGGAGAAACGACCACATACAGTATCAGCTCATGTTGGTCTCATTCTCCGCAATATGAGATCATAAGATTCGAGAAAAATGGAGCTAGAGAAGAACAGAGGAAGCAGCAGTAGAGGTAGTGTGTCATGTCATAGCTGCGCCTCTTTGTGTGTGTGTGTGTGTGTGTGTGTGTGTGTGTGTGTGTGTGTGTGTGTGTTGGTTTTCTGTTCTTTCTGTCCTCACAAGGATAGAAAGATAAGGAAAATATCATTTTATAACAGCGGTTAGGGGATTAGGGAATAAATACAATGTGTGTGTGTGTGTGCGTGTGTGTGTGTGTGTGTGTGTGTGTGTGCGCGCGCTTCTAAGTGGTTATGCACACCCAGGAATAAGGAAAAAGCTCAAAGAGGGGGGGGAAAAAAAGCACAAACCATAACACCAGAATATGTCAACATCCATTTGTCATCTGCCACTCGCCTCGCCGCGGCACTATGTGCCGTGGCGAGGCCCCCGGGGCCCCAGGCGGCAAAATGGCCGCCGTGCTTCGGCATGCCGATGAGCCGAGAATCCAATATTTCCCGTCCGCAGCGAGGGGGCCCCTGGAGGTCCGGCGCTCGTTAACTCGGCTCCCGGACATCAAGCCAGGAGTTCATGTGAGGAAATGCTGTAACAACAACAACACACACACACACACACACACACACACACACACACAGAAAATCCCCAGGGAGCCATTATATTCCTTCTCGTCTAAAGATATTGTCACAACATTTCCACATCATGAGGTACCACCAGTGATTTTGTGGCAAATCTATAGGTGGCCCTCTAGTCAGCGGTCAGCTCAGGGCAATAACAACCAACCGATATAAACAAAGATGAGTCATATTTTCAGGAAACAACATTTTATACTGCTCGCTAAAATGTGCACTATATGAATGGAGGTTTTGGAGCGATAGGGGGTGAATTCAGATGCACCAGAAGCCTTGTGCAGGGACCAACACCGTGTCATTAGAAATGTATGATATTCAGCCCACAGAGCCTCGAGGACCAATACTCATTTTCAAGAGTTTTTGTGTGATGTCTGGCTGATGAAACTGGTATCACACGCGATGGTATTTCCTATTATCATATCTCCCCCCTCCCCCTCCCCCTCCCTCCCCCCAGGCTCCGCTCGGTCTCGCAGCGTAATGAACAGATTTATGGCATAACTCACTCCCGGGCCTCGGCTCGCCGGCCGCATACCACACGTCGATTGGGTTCATGTACTATCGCCGAGTCATCACCACGGGGAGACTCGGATGGTGACCCTATTTCGTGAATGCGCTCAGCTGCCGGACAACACATTTTATATGATGATTTAAAAAGTCAATTTCCCATGGATCTCTGCGGAGATAAACCGGAGGAGCGTCACCCCGAGAGTGTTTCAAAGACGTTTTCCACTTAGTGTCGTGATCGTATCGTTCCCCTTTTTGAAATTGCCTTTTCGACAATCTGAAAACCAACATTACCATTTTGCATTTCTGGGTTGCTCATAAGGGGGCGGCTGTTAATCGTCTCCTTAACGCTCTGTGCTGGTGGATATGAACGGGCGGGGTCAGCGTGTCGGCAGCCAATCACGAGCGCCCAGAATTCAAGTCAAGTTCAAGTCAAGTCAAGTCCAAGTTCAACGTCAAAGCCAACAAGCATTTTTCACAATATATTATGACGATAACAATAAAAATTCAGATTAAAAAAATTGGAAGTTATTTTGAACTTTAAGAGATATTAAGGTCCCAATTTCGCAAAACCTTGCAGGCAGCAGCGATGGATGACCTTGGATGACCGGACCTTTTCTGAGTTACTTTGGTGAGATAGTAGGTCTGACTGAGTTCAATTTAATTGAACACTGCAGTGAAAAGGGGAAGAGGTATAAATAAGAAAAGATTCATTGCGAAATCCGAGCCTCGGTAGTCCACAGACGTTTACAAACAGGGCAGTTGCAGAAGACGGAGGTAAGGAAAAAAGCCGAGACCTGTAGGTTTTTTTTATGCTTTCCTCCTTCATCTCCAAGCTCTGAGTCATTCCCTCTGCACTCCACTCATCAATATTACAACACCCCCCTCCCGCTGCCAGCGGGCTCAGGCCACATTACTAATTTAACTTTTATTTTTCTGTTTTCTCCCTCCGTCTTACGTCTTACCTGCTAGTACGACTCCGGCAGCTCCAAAGAGGTTGGAGCTGATTGTCCCTGTGAGGTGATGTAAACCTCGCTGTCAAGCCTTAGAAGGTACCAATCACATGTAACCCAGCTACATGGGTTATTCAAATCCGAGAAATATCCCCAAAGGGTCACAGGAAATTGCTCTCTGACTTGATTTTGCAGCCGCCAGATGAATTGCTTTTTTTTTTGTTTTGCATGAGCAGTACTCTTGCGTATTCCCGCACGTCAAGGCATCTGGGATTTGTCACTCTAACAAGCGCAAAGGTTACTCTCAGTATCACGGTTTCCGATTGGCCTCGTCCGGGTATTGACAGGTGAGATGTTACCCGTCCTTGGATTGCTGAGAGGTCAGCCACCACTCTGACCACGTGTCTTTTTTTTTTTTTTTTTCAAGGCCGGTCCTTGAACGGGTGTGACAATGATTCCCAACTGTAAGATATTAACATCGATCACTTTACCTCGTCCACATTGATTAGATGGCATGTAGAAGTTTTGCAGGCACGCAATGACTTTGTGGACAAAAAAATACAACACTTTGTGGATGTCACAAGTTAGTAGGTGTGTGTGTGTGCGTGTGTGTGTGTGTGTGTGTGTGTGTGTGTGTGTGTGTGCACGTGCGTGTGCGTTACATAATCACAGTGCAGCCTTGCTGTAACCCTGTCTCTACTAGAGGCTATTACCGAGCCCTGGGCTTTTGGCCAAGACCCATCCTCCCATACAATTTGTGGCTCTGTCATAGTTTGCTACCGCGCAATGGCCGTATCAAGTGCTGCCCGTCGCTGTCACAGCTCTATGTTACACATCTCTTTTAATCCAGTGAAGAAATCCAATTTATTTATTTTTTTTAACCATAAAATTAAAAACTGAACAAATTGGAAAATGAAAAAAAAAAGAGATTGTTTTGTATTGTCACCTACAGCGTGAGGAGACAGGGGAGATTCAGGAACAGATGGTCACTGTGAGACATTCACAGGGAAAACAACCTCATAATAATAAGACCTGATTGGGGCGGTAGGCGATTGTCTCACTCTTTCATTCGGCATCTTCTGTTTCTATGGTCTTTGCTGCTTACAGTTCCAAAGACTCGTACTTCATTAGCGGAAAGCGAAACAGAGAGGCTTTTCACCTTGGTCTTGAAGAACCTTGGTCCAGAACCAAAAAAAAAAGAGGTTGCTGTTTAGCTGGGCCAAGGCCTGCTGCCAATTTCATGATTAGATTATGATCCAGAGAGTGTGCTGGGAACGGGAGACGCTCTCATATAGACCCAGTCTTTTTTTTTTTCATGTCTATGATAAAGTGCCCGAGGAGGAGAGCAGACTTGAAGAACAAATGCACAGTTTCCTTCAGCACAGTGCATATTGACATTGAAATTTGACTCCAACGATCCACCATCATTTTTCTTAATTGATGCACTTTCACTGTTCTACTCTGAAAGTGTGCCTCTGCCCTCACTGTGTGTGTGTGTGTGTGTGTGTGTGTGTGTGTGTGCATAGGAACTAACCACCCTCCCGAGGGATACCCGAGGCAGGAGCAGACTTCAGGCATTGTTATTGGAAGCGGTGTGCAAAGGAGCCAAGGAAAAGCTTATATCACTACAGAGACGGTGCATTAACTAGCGTGTCAGCTAAATAAAAGAACCCGTTTCATAGCGCTAACACTCTTAATCTCATCCTTTACAGGTGTGAGCTGGGGTAAGTATACAGGGTAGGTGTAAAACATCGGGTTAGGTAGGCTTAGCTTAATATTTGAAGGTACCTTTAGCATTATCGCTTGTGGGACACAATGCATCCACAGAGCTCAGTGTGAAAGTACTAGCAGGGGAGTGCCGAGTAATGACAAAACAAATATTTGTTACTGATATGGTGCCTTTTTACAGTCTGAACGTCATCAGGGTATTCATAGATATTCCAAACAATATTTGTCCTTTTTTTCCCCCTTTGTTTGTTTAATTGGGTAGGTCCGCTGTCAATCACGATAGGACCGCCCACGTACAGCAACTCCCACAGGACCCATAAACTCATGTGTCAACAAGAGATGCACTGTTGGGCCTCTTCTGTTTGAAAAGTTATTTAATAGCCTGTCTTCTCCTTGTGTATAACCTTCACCCTTTCAGCAGCAGTGCTAGCGTTATTGGTTGGACCTGAGAGCAGCTCTTAGCTAACGCCAGCTGCTACAGCCGTACACTTGTAAGCACACGCAACAAGCTAAGCTAGCCTACGATGAACGTTAGCTTGCAGTCGAGAACTCTTCCCCTCTCTCTCTCTCTCTCTCTCTCTTTCACTCACTCTCTCTCTCTCGATGTTAATAGATGTTGCGATGATAGCAGCACAAGAATCCAAACAAAAGAAAGGTCCAATTCTTTAAGAGCAGGATGGCTACACATACTGTGTATTGATGAATAGTACCAAGTAGTTCTGTTGATATTGTGTCCTCTGGTGTGATTTAAAATATCTATATAAACAAAGTTACAACGCAACACGTTAGAGAAAAAGAAACAGAAAGGACAGAACGTTACAATAAAAGGCCAACGTGTACAAATGAGTTTTAAGACAGATGATGAGGAACATGAGGAACACAGTTAATGGGATTGTGCTTATTAAATCAGCTAAATGTGAGGCTCTTTGGTTAAGGGAGGTTAGAATTTCCTCCGTATGCAGATAATGGATTTGTAATATGTTTTTTTTTCTCCACATATGGAGGCTTGCGGATGTGTTTCGTTTGCCCAAGGGGAGGAGTTCACAGAATTGATAGGTCTACTGTTTCAATGGGGTAACAGCGTCCAGAGCTGACGTGCAAATATCACTGAACTAAATTGTCGTGAAGAGAGAGCTGAGACATGCGATGACTCATACCTCTAAAAATAGAGGACAATTTTGAGGCACGGTGATCGTTGAAAATGTGAGAGCCAGATGAGCAACTACTAACAGTGGAATAGTGACAACTAAAACTTAATGAATGCAACTTGTAATGAATAAATAGTTACTAGTAACTATTAGAATCAGATTAGAGATCAACACTAATTTTAAAATGATTTTTTAATACATTTTTAACTCATAAGAAAATAAAAGTGACTAGTAAAATGAAATCACTGGTAACTATAAAGCAAGTACTAGTATTGATTAAATTGTGACTAGTAAAAACAGAAGTGACTAGTAAACACCAAATTAAATGTGACA
This sequence comes from Hoplostethus mediterraneus, assembly GCA_034670385.1. Lineage (NCBI taxonomy): Eukaryota > Metazoa > Chordata > Actinopteri > Trachichthyiformes > Trachichthyidae > Hoplostethus > Hoplostethus mediterraneus. The sequence goes on along the minus strand of JAXDDW010000028.1, from coordinate 1,598,536 downwards.
TAAAATATGTGGACTAATAAAGTGTGTTCTTCTTCGTTAGTTACCAGCACCTATTAAATAAGAACTAGTAAAATTACAATTGAGACTAGTAACTGGCACAATACTGACTAGTGACTAAAAAAAAAACATTTCTTAGTCTAGTCCAGTTCAGTCAGAGCTCCCTCCCCTCTCCGACACATTCATTATATCCTCCCGTGTTGATCTTATAGGTGAGAACATCCTCTCCTCACAGCCAAAGCAGATTAAGTGGAAGCATTACAATGTGCAGTCAAAGCATTAGCGTGAGCTCCAGCGTGCATTAAAACTAGCCTTCTCAGTCTGGCTGGACTGGAGTATACGAGTCTGTGAAGCTCAAGGCCATAGGAGTTAACCACAGAGCCCCGCCGCTACGCATCATGCAAATAGGAACTGGTCAAGTATTTTTAGATTCTGACTCATTCCATTGAGCAGTGTTGCGTTCAGGTGCCTCTCAAAATCAGTTGTAACATTTTGACCAGGACTTTTTTACTGAAAGTGCTTGCATATTTCTCATCCAGGATTACAAAAAGAAAGTTCCTTTCCCCCCCGTGGAAATAGCTGTGGCATAATCCCTCTCCCTGAATACAGGTGACATCAGCTGTGAATGGGATTAACTATAACACAATGGACAGGTCATGGGGGAAACCTGAATCCCCCCCCCCCCCTGACAAATCATCTGATCACAAACTTTTCAAATCCATATCCCTGTGGTTAGATTATATCTTGGTGAAAAAACCTCCTTCAAACCAGGCCGTCCAATTTGCGCTGGGGTCCAGACATTTTCAATGGCATTCATCTAGGCCTATCCACCAAAGTTTTTTTTGGCTACGCAACTGCTGATGATGAAATGATTTGTTAGACAGTGCAATTAATATTCAAAGTGTCATTTGAAAGAAGTCCCCTGGACAAAGCGTACTTCCACTGGACGCTTTCAGCTACTCCCTCAGCAAGACAGAGTGTGTTGATGTAGTTACCTGGGGAGACCACTTAACTTGTTTTTTTTATTTCAAATTTCCATTTACAACAACCTCCAAGCAGATTCACGGTAGCCAGACTGTCGGCTTGACAGCTTGGTCTGCCCCGCCCCCCCCCCTCCTCCCCCCCGCCATCATCGGCAGCTTTCCTCCCACAAACACAGTGAACCACTTATTTCTGCAATTGCATCATTTATACAGCGAAGCAGACGTACAAAGCTGAGCTTCAGCGGAGAACGAAGATGTTCCCGGCAGTTCGTATAATAACAACACTGCAGCTATGATAAGTGTGACATATTTGCTCCCTCCAAACCATAACACCTTCCGATAGGCTCGTACATACTGTAGTTGTCACTGAAGGTATATGTAGGGTTGGAGTTCATGTCAGGCTGCAGTGTGATCAGACTAATGGTTAACAAATACACGCAGGGATGTGGTACGGTCGTCTAGAAAGCGTGTTGTGTTAACCCCTATGGAGCGAGTGCATGAGCGACTAGTTCTCTCCTGATACGTGGTCTTTGCCGACCACTCGCTTATTTGAGTTCCCCTGCAGCGCTAGTATCAGCCCAGGAGATCCAGGTGAGGTTCAGGGCAACACTGCTGCTATTGTACTTCCTGAAAAGGCAAATATCCAGTTACGTGTCCAGCTCCATTCAGAGATTTTCCACATGTCATGGAGCTTAGGTCAAATGAAGTAGTGGAAAAAAATGCTCTGACAGGTTGCATCGATGTATTTATTTTAAGTATCGTCTCCTTGTTATGAGAGAATAGTTGTGTAGGAAAAGTTCCTGCCAGCTTTATCTAGTTGTATAAACTGGACGCAGGTCCTTGAAGTCACCACAGCTGTCTTTGTTCGGCTTTCAGTCTGTGAAAAACACACCCCGGCGCATTAGAAGTTTAGCTAACAAAAGTTTGCTCCGATAGCGATGCCTGAAGGACCGCGAATGTAAATACTGAAGAACCTGACTGTAATCCACGGGAGAACGATTTGGTTTTGACACTACGCAGGCCTCCCCTTAACCGTGAAGCTGCAGCTCGGGTTGTTGCTGTGATGTGTGGAGCGTCAGTGTTAGGGCAGCAAGAACTGAAGAAGTCACTCAAACTCGCTTTTCTGGTGGAAATGCTAATTAGCCAAAGGATATATCCTTTGGCTAATTCAGCAGCTCTTTTTGAATCGGTTCAATGGGTAGCGCCGCTGCGTTCACAGGCAAAACAACTACCTATCTTGGGAAAAACCCTCACCCTGAGAAGATGATAAAGTTGTTACTAGCATGCCAGTGGCAGTTTTGCTTTTGTCTTTTGCAGTGATGTACTGCGCAAATATAAAAGTGGGTAAAATATGTCCCTGCAGTTGGCGATCACCATGGGGCAAACAACCACAAATACAGACAAAAGTAAAAAGAAAAGCATTCATTTATGCTTCTTTCCCCTTAAAATCCCTATCCTCATGAAACTTACATCAGTTTGATATTACTTACAATGATGTATGATACGAATTTATAAGGAAGATAAGAATTCATCATATTGGTATATTATGTGATCCATCCACAACAATGAAACAAATGAGTAAATGTTGGACAGAACAAGCACAGGAACAGCATACAGCATGACCAAATTCCTAGTGCCTCATCCTACTTCAGCAGAGGTGTCCTTCCGGAAGTGCAGCTTTGCACGAAGAAAGCCGCGGAGGAGGAGGAGGAGGAGGAGGAGGAGGAGGGCAGGCTTTCTAGAATACTTGGAATGAAGGTCAGTTTTCTGGGCCACTGTTTCCCATAGTGACCATCCCGCCTGGGGAAGAGGATATGGAGGATGCAACGCAACACGGCCGCTTCGCAGTTACGCAAGACTAGAGAAAGTGCAACAACAGCACTGAACCCTCGCTCAGAGGAGGGAAAGTGCCAACCGTACACAAACGCCATGGAGAGAGAGAGAGAAAAGAGAGGGGATGGGAGGAGGAGGGGGTAATTCAATCACATCAGTGTCCTCATTCACAGGACAGAGAGACAGAGAGAGTGGCAGAGAGAGAGAGAGAGTTATGAACAACTAATGAAATAAGCAAAAGCTGAGTCAGATATTTGGCCCCCGTCTCTCTCTCTCTCTCTCTCACACACTCTCTCTCTCTCTCGGTGCAATAACAACAGAGAGAGGTGAGACAAGGAGAGGGCCGAGGGCGAGGGCACAGGTAACACCGGGAGCGTGGCTGTGAAAGACGGACGAGGAGGCGCCGGCGCAAATGTCGCGGACCCCGTTCTCTGCTGCAGCCACTTCTCCATTCCTTCAGCTACGACGGTTCAGAAGGTCAGGCGCACAACATACTAGAGAGAGAGGAAAAACTCTCCCATGCATCCTAATCCCTCCCTGGATCTGTAGAGCGCATGCACGCACACACACACACACACACAATACAACACTTTCAGGCCTTTTACGCAACTCCCCAAGGGTCCGACTCTCCATGCAGCGCTCCCTATCAGCCACACTTCCATGATCATTCCCCCCCTCTGGGTTTGTGGTGTGATCGCACAATCCCTTGGCCTCTCGCCTCTTGGCCTCCAGAAGCAGCAGCGCTCCTCCGGCAGCGTCCATGGTCACCAAGCAGATCACTGACGATTTAGCTAAATGTACCAGAAAACCCGCTAACAAGACTCTGCCAAGACACTAGCTCGAAAAATAAGCAAGTAATTGGAATATTGTTGAATTCAAGGCAGGCAAAGTTAGGGGATGTCAGGGAATTCTACAAATTACATTACAGAAGTGTACCAGAATGCATTTTACTTGTTTCACACATTGCATTACATGGCTTTACGCTATTTTTCTCCATATCAGCCCAACTTTAGCGGAAACCACACGGCTCCCCCCAGGGAAACCAGGAAAAACCAGGAAGGAAGAACATTTTGAGATCGCAGAAATGCTCCAACCGCGTTATGGAAGGTCATGGAAAGTTATGTCAAGTGCCACAGTGGCAACCCCGCACAACGAGCTCCATCTTGAGGCCTCAAAGTTTCATCGTGGATTCTGTTACGTACCTGTTTTGCGAGGAGAGGGAACAAGGAAGAGAAGAACCGCGGGGGAGGGGGGGGGGGGGGGGGGGCTCAGGGTCGAAAAACCGGGACGTGGGAGTCAAGCTTGCCAGACGGGACTCGGTTGGTGCTAAGATTCCCAAGCGCTCGATTTCACGCTTTTATCCTTGCAGCAGTGTCATTTCGCTGGACGCCGCCGGATCCGTGGGAATAATCAGAAGCATCAAGGAGACTTTGAATGCAAGAGACAGCAGCATTAGACTACACCCTCCCTCTGTGCACAATATGAACCCATGCTGTGCCACAATATTGTAACGCACTCAAGTCTGCATCTCAAACTGTATCCGATTTGTCCGGCCCCGTTGTGACGCCTTTCCCTCTCCTTCAGTCATATGTCAGCGATCGTATCTTAGTATTAACTCTTTGCTTAGGATTCATTCCATATCGTCAGAGACACAACCGTCAAATGAGTTCTGTTCTCGCTCCTCTTTGGCGGCGGGCCTCCTCCCTGCGTTTCCATTTCTTGCGCACTTAATTCGACTAATTGGGCTTACGCTGTGATGTTTCCATCACATTGCAACAATACCACGCACCAAAAGGCATCTGGAGCCCTATAGGCTTGATCACGCAGCAGATGTGAACAGAAAGCACTTGTGCCCAGAGCCGCCAATCCTGATGGACACGCTGGTCACGACCCAAGATAATTGTCGCCTAAATGACTAAGGGCTGATGAGAGATGATCATTACATGCTGTAGCGGGTGATTAAGAAGTGGATCATCCTCCATTACCCTTTGCCTCACTCGCTTCCTCTTAAATCCTCGCCTGCGTATAGCCCATCTCCGAACGGAATTTGTTGACCAGCCCCGCTCTGATTAGGAATCCTCCGATTAGGAATGTGTCATTTTGGATTTTCTGTTTGGGTGGCAGTGGTTAGAGCTGTTCCGTCAATGTGCGGCCCAACTTGGTCCACAGGGACCACCGTCAGTGAGTCATCCTCAACCTTTAGAGTTAATAAAACCTTCCCACAGCACCCCAAGTTTTGTGAGGCGTGAAGAACTAGGTCTGATGTCTGGCTCAGATGGCTAACATTTCTCCCGTGTGAGTGTATACTATTTTTTTAGAAGGTTACTATCACAGCTTAACTATATGTCACTATAGAATTATTACAGTGATACCATAGGATATATAAAAATACCATGAAGTACAATACGGTCACTTTAAACTCACTATTGAGTACCATAGACAAACTAGACCCTATAGGAATGTTATAGAAATATTATAGTGATAGTTCATTAGAGTGTGTGTGTGTGTGTGTGTGTGTGTGTGAGAGAGAGAGAGAGAGCGAGAGAGAGAGACCCACCACTAATACCAATAAGAATAAGGACGTTGTGCAGTGAAATTATTGCATTATAAACATAGCATGCGCCATCATTCCTGTTCTATGTAGTGAGAAACATCTGTTCTGCTGGGGGAGAGAGAGAGAGAGAGAGAGAGAGAGAGAGAGAGAGAGAGAGAGGGAGGGAGGGAGAGAGAGGGGGGGAGGAGGGGGGAGGGCTGTGCGCAACGGCGGCGCCAATAGGCGCAGCGCTATCTAATTAAACGCCTACCACGTAATCCCAACGACACCACCCCCCTTGTTTAAATCCACTCCGCCGGCGCACCACGTTAAAACACATTGTCTATCCCGTCCTGTCCCGTCCCGGCCCGGCCCCTGGAGGAGAAGAAGCTCCGCCGCTACCACCACCACCACCACACCGCAGCACCCTCATTGCTGCCTCTTGCATCCACAGTAACATGGTTTGGTAGGCTCGGTTAGTTAGTCGGTGTGCATGTGCAGTAAAGAAGAAGAAGAAGAAGAAGCAGCAGCCAGCCGGAGCTCTCCATCAGGACCACCGGGGGGACGCATCCAGAGCGCGCCGAGCATCCCTGCATCTCTACCCGGCTATCCTGCACGTCGGCCCCGCTGATTCGGAGCAGAGACCTCCCCCCCCCTCCCCACTCCCCGGTACTCTCTCCACCACCACTACCACCTCTTCTGGATCGGGTAAGAGAGGGAGCGATTCGGTCAACATAAACATCTCGCAAATATCTATCCGAAATACTCCTCCATTATATTTGGTGTAATAGCCGTTACATTTGGTTTAATGGATCCGGATGCGGACGGCTGCTTGCACCGTGACGCGGCCGCTATTGTTTATCCGGAAATTGTGCGTGTTCCCGTGGCTATGTGGTGAAAATAGACCGCGGAGGACGTAAAATGTAGGCTACTCGAGCTGAAAGCAATTAGCTGCACCCCCCTAGGGTTTGTTTGATTGCATTACGACAGGCACTTTGCATTTTGGCGCATCCTGCTCTGACAGATCATCTTCCTAGCCACGAACACGGAGGGCTTTCTTCGGGTTATTCACTAGAAGAAAAATTAAAAAAATCGATCTTGCACAGCCAATAGGATAATAGCTGGACCAGTTTTTCTTTTCTTTTTTTTTTTTTAATGAATGATCTCAATGCACTTTACATGGGACAAGAGGTTGAGGATGGATGCGCATGGTGGTGCTCTGGATCCGCCACCTCTCCTCCTCGCTCCCCCATGAGCTTTATTCAACTCTGGTCCCTCTCCCGCAGAGATAGAGAGAGAGATAGCGAGAGAGCGAGAGAGAGAGAGAGAGAAAGAGAGGGATAGAGAGAGAGACTGATAGGTTGAGGGAGAGAGAGATAATTGATCATTTGTAGCCTCATGTTTGATAGAGTTTCAATATGGCGTGTCCGTATTTCTGCCCAAACGAAAAATCACTTCCTATAACATTCCTATAGGGACGTGAGGCGTGTCTATGGTGCTCAATAGTGAGTTTATAGTGACCTTATCATACTTTCTTCTAGTTTTTCTGTCCTATGTCATTGCTATAATATTTCTACAATATTCCTATATGGGCCTGAAGAGTGTCTATGGCACTCAATAGTGAGTTTATAGTGTCCTTATCATACTGTCTGGTAGTTTTTATCTCTTAGGATTTGTTTTTCTTGCCTACAATCATTGCATGGTACTTGAACGTGTCGTAGAGCATCCTTGTAAAATGCATTTGTCATTAGATAAAAATAAGAATGACGTCGATGGGGAAATTGGCTAACGTTCTTTTTTCTAAAGGTGAGTTTAGGCCAAGGTACGTGACATTTCACTGCTGTGTAATAGGGTAATAATAGCCTGCCTGACCAATCAATATGGCTCCACTGCACCAGCTATTATGCTAAGCCCCGTCCTGTTAAACCCGCCGCCTTCACATCTCACGTGTCATGTAAAATATGGGATTTATCATTTCGTCTATACTGGAGATACAAGGCGCTGAACGGCATTATTTATGGAGCTAACTCTTGCCGGGTAGACAGCAGTGGTGGACATGCAGTGGGGGTCCAGTGGCCCCCAGCGGACGGACCCTAATATACTAACGACTACCATCTGTCATTAAGGAGTTACCTAACTAAAGAGATGAGGCAGGAGGTATCCTTGTATGACATCTGCTCCCTCCTGCCCCCGAGATCACATTCCTGGCACTCTTATGAATTTCCATCCTTCAATCCCGCACGGCTTCGGTATAGTCCTTTCATCCGGTGTATGTGTCGGCCTCGGCATCGGGCTCGGAGACAATGAAAGAAGGGACTTTCTGCAGGAAGTCACCTGTCATCCACTCAGGAATACCTCATTTTGGAGATGAACGGCAGCTATTGGGTCTAAGGGCACTGTGGTCCTTCTCTCGTTGTCATTTAAGGGCCTAATAAAGAAAAGAATGATGAGAGTCCCAATAATGTGGCCGTTATTGGATTCTGACCAAAGGTTAACGGGAATCCGGGGCACGCCGGAGGATTTCGGATTTCGTGATCGTTTTGTAAGAAAAAAAAACCCCGCTCGGTTTGCACGTGGCCCCGCAATCTAAAAAAAAAACAGGCAGAATGTTGCTGCTGTTGCTCATTGGTTTTTTCGAGGGCGACGTTTAGCTTGCATGCGCTAACGCTAGTCTCGTCGTTACATAAGAAGATAAATGGGATGCTGGAGCAGCGGCAGCATCGCGCTCTTCAGTCACTCAAGTCACAAGACACGCATGCACACACACACTTAGAAGTTGTATATATATATATATATACACACATACACACACACGAGCAGGGGTTTGAACCCCCGGGGGGGAGGGGGGGGGGGGGGGGGGGGTGCAGTCAGCAAATGATGGATGTCACAGTCAAGTTGTGTTTCAGCGAGCCAGGTGCCTTGGCGTGCAAAGAGAGACGGAGACTTATGAATTTTTGTTATGGTCTGTTAAATATGATGTACCAGGCCTCCTCTATGTGCATTTCTTTCCTCAGTCTATACAGTACAACCTAGTGCTGGTCATATAGCTGACCTTCATTCCATATGACGCCGCTGGAAAACACTCACCAAGACACCCCCCCCCCCCCCCCCCATGTATGCTAGGAATATATTAGCGATGCAAATGGCCTGAAAAGTCACTTTGAATTAAGGTTTGTGTCTGTTTACGTGGAGGCAGGTCCGCTAGGTCAGGGATATAGAAGCACAAACACACACACATCATCCTGGGAGACAAGTGAGACCTTTGGCCCCGCGATGCTATAGGAGACCTTGAGTTGCCTCACCCCCCTCCCCCCCCCTCCCCCCGCTGTTTGTAAATCCTCCGGCGGCATGACGGATGTGGCCGGACGGGTGTCTCTCTGTGGCGGACGACCAAACCCCTGAGTAGTTGAAAAGTCATTAGGAGAATAGCAACAGAGATCGCCGTGAACATTAGCCTCCAGTTTTGAAACGTGCTCTGCGGGCCTGGTGGTGTAACGCAGTAACAGGCAGGAAACGGTAATGGCGGTGTTTATCCTCTCCAAGTTATGCCCGCATTATGCCTTTAGTGCTCTGTTATGATCAGCAAATATTGAGCCACGCAGCCATGTTATGATGATTGCTGTTAGGTATTTCTATACTCGTTGCAAACCATTCAGTGTATTTGCTAACTGTGGTTACCTCAGTATTTCCCATATACTGATTCTATATAACTTTTGTGTTATTGGGTGCTGCACTAAGCTGCTGTTCCAACCACGGATTTGAAGAGAGAGTCAATGTTGGAGGTAAAGCGTTTGCAAACAGCTACATGTTATACACCTGTTCTCTGTAATGGACGTGGCCTGCACGGGTTGACGTTGGGGGGGGGGGGGGGGGGGGGGTCTGTGTTTTTTCCCCCATGCATGCTGCTGGGCCTATAATCTGCCCTGATCCTAGTTGGGAGGGGCCACTTGATGAAGCCCCGCGATAAGGCAGGAGAGGGAGAGGCTCTGCTCTGCTCTGTCGGAGGTGGAGAGCGTGACGCAAATACGAGCCTCGACAGCGAGTCTGAAGTGATGCTTTGATGCAGCCCGGCGGGCTCGGAGGTCGTGTACGAACACGTGGGGGGGGGGGGGTTTCTGTCCTAGTTAAGAGCGTCTTCCGGTATGAATTGAGTGCTCACCGGGGCATGTTTGTTGTTCTATGAGTGGACCCTGACCAATCAGACATAATGCTTTAAGATGTAGGGAGGTCTAGCCGGGGAGGCTCAGGCACTCTTGCCATCTCCAGTGAAGCCAAGCAAAAGATGCTGGTCTGGATTTTGTTAGGGAACTGGTGTAGTCTCTTCTCAACCTCTAATAATAATAACAATAATAATGATTTTACAGCACAATTGTGGTCTAACATTTGCTTAAAAGCAAGCGGCAGCCTCATTAGAGCAATTAGAACAAAGTACAAACAAGAAGGAACCAAAGAAGACAGAGGGGGGGAAAACAACACGATGGCAAAAATAGAAGGATGAAAGACGTCGCGGGGAAACGCAAGTCTCCAAAAAAAAAAAGAAAACTTTAAAGAAAGAGAGTTAAAAAGACAGAAACTCATTCTGCTATTTCACCCGCCGCTCTCTCCTCTTCTGTCCTCTCCTCCAGCCATTAGGAGCCTGAAAGGGCAGCCAATTACTCCCAGAGCTCGGCGTGTGGTCGGGCTAATGAACTCGGGGAGGGGGCGGGGTGTGTGTGTGTGTGCGTGTGTGTGTGTGTGTGTTAGCACGAAAGGGCCAACAGCTCTCAACAGATAAGGCAGGGAGCACCACACTCCTCTGTGCACTCCAGCAGCACCCCTGATCAGATCATATCTCTGAGCAGCCTCCTCGTCTCCCAGCCTCTCTCCGTCATCTTTCATCCAGACCAGAGGACCACTTCTCCCCTCCCTCCCTCCCTCCCTCTCGCTTCATGACCCTGTTTTTCCCCTTTTCTTTGCTCCATCTCTTCCACTCATTAGATGCCGCCCCTCCATCCCTCTTCAATTTGTGCTCTGCCTTTCATTTTCTTTCTCTCTCTCTCTCTCGTTCCGACAAAGTTCCCTGAGAAATGCGGTTGCATCATTACTCTTAGAAACGGTGAAGTAGAAATAACAAAAATGTTTTCTGTTTCTCGCGGCTCCCCCCCCCCCCCCCTCTTTTACACCCGAACAGAATTGGGGGGGGATTTTTATGGTTGAATGACACCCAGCTGCGCCTCCATCTCACATAAATCCAAACAGAGTGGTGGATCAGGTATCATGTCTTTTTTTTATATATATGAGCAGACAGTATAGCCGCCGCGAGAGGAACGAGATACAATGTAAAAAAAAACTGTTTCATACCGTGACAGCATCAATTAGACCCCCTTTTTTTTTTTATCCCAGCAACCTTTGCAGGACTTGCCGAGAAGCAATAATACGGCGGCCAATCAGAAATAGAAAAATCTATCTGGCGCCGGCTGGCTTGGATGCATTTACAAGCAGCCGTAATGACTGCAGACTCAATTCTCCAGCTGCTGGTGAAATCACACAGCAACCTTTTTTTTTTTTTTTAAAAGAAAGAAAAGAAAAGCAGCAATATACCGTAGACCCTGTTCAATTACATCTGCTGCCGGGCTCTGCAGGTTATGAAGGTATTAGGTTGGTTTTTTTTCCTTTTTGTTTGAGAATATATACAACTGAATACGACCTTTTGTACCTTTATTTATCCACAGAAAGACTTTGCAGGTATGCTCTACTTTAGCCCGACTCATTCAATGCCCAGCACAATGAGTCTCCACTGAATCAATATGGGGGTTAAGTGCCGAGGGCAGCTCAACAGCAGTTGTTGAGAGACGGAAATATGTCGACCTCGCTAATTTCCCCCCCCCCCCTCCCCGCTCATATTTTCCCCCGGCACCCGGCTAGTTGAACCTGGTGAGCCTCCGGTTGGGAGCCCCCCCCGCTCGTGACTTCGACCGTGTTAATGAGGAAGTTGCTCGGGGTGCACGTGGTCGCCGGACCTCAAAAAGCGAGGACCTTCTGGTGTTTTCTGAATCGATGCCAGGGGTTGTTTCCTCTGCGCTGCCTGCGCTAGCCGTCAGCAGTGACATAGCGGTTAATGAAAAGGCGGGTGAACTGTGACTCCCGAGTCTGTCCTCGTTAAAAACAACCAGACAAACAATGCAGACAAAAATCAGAAGTCAGAAAAAGCATTAAAATCAAACTTTTTTTTGCAGTTTTGCAAATTCAAAACATCCCTGGTTTTAATGCACACCGTATTTCAGATACCTCCTCATATCTTGGTTATGTTTGCATGTGGGATAGGCTGTTTATATGCACCTTTAATACTCCCTATATACCCACAGATAAACAGAATGTCTGACTATCTCCCTCCACAGAGAAGTTCTTTTGGATAACTACCTCAAAAATTCGGTTTCATCCTCTCTGCGGAAGTGAAACGCCCCGAGGTCACTTCTTGTACTCGGGTTTCGGGGAAACGAGATACGGTGTTTACACGCTCATTAGCAGAATACTTCAGTATCCCGAACGCGAGGAGAAAAATTGAGCGCGTGCTGCCCTGCCGCTCGCCACAGTCTCGTCAGTGTGTGCTGCGCTGTCAATCTCGTTCTGGCGTGTCGTCCTTTAGGAAAGGAAAAAAAACAAAAACCCAACACAGACGGAAAGTGAGAGAGGCGCGGGGGAAATGAAGGGAAAGGTGAGACGGAAGAGGAAACTGGATGAGAGCTAGGAGGTGAGGGAGCACCACAGAAGAAGATAGTGGGAAGTGCAGATTGCGTAAAGGGCGGCACATCGGTGGCAGTGTCACGTCGGTCATTGTCCCACTGGAGGGGCAGCGTGGGTCAAAAATGAAATGCTAGTAATACTTCAGTGTGTACAATTAAAAAACTCTATTTCTATTATATGCATCATAAAAAATGTATTTGTTTTAAAAATACATTTGCCCCTGAGATTTTTGTCACTAATGTTATTGAAACCGTTATTCTTGTATATTTGGACAAAAGGTCATTGGTGGTCAAGCTAAAATAAACTGAGGCAGGCCATATTTACTGAAGTTTGGATATCAGGCTGCAAATAACCTCTCTATGTCACTGGTGTTACATCTTGTACGTGCTGAACTATTGATGTTTTGTCGAAATAGATCATAGATCTCCACGTCCATTTTTGGAAATCCACCATTATGACCAAAATGTCACTGGAGTTATGATGTGACACCGGTGATAGATTTCAGTATGCCTTGAAGGATCACACCACTTTAAAAGCGAACTAACATGCATCAGCATCAATTTACACTTTTCTGCTAGAATGATGCTGATCCTGAACGCAGCGCAGCTTATCTGGCCAAAACACATGAGTCAAAGACACTGAGCAGAAGAGGATACTCATAGGTGATCTGTCACAGACAAAACAACAAGGCGAGAGAGAAACAAATGGTGAGACGGGCCAGGCTTAAGCTGGGTTGTAAGGCAAAGCAGGATGTTGCATCACCACAACCACACCCCCACCCACCCAACCACCCCACGAAACTGATCTGAAGGTCATTTAAGAGCCTCTGTAGTCTGAACAGAACTCAGAACTGCTGAGCGGGCTGTTTCAAGCCAGCAGGGGGCAGCTTTCCCATAAGCCTATTGTTGTTGAGGCCAATATGGCGTTTAGACAGTACTGGGTAATGTTGTTTAGGTGGAGCTAGGTGTGTCTAAGTGTATTGGGGGGTGTTTGTTGTACAGTGAAAACTGTTATGTTTCGTTTCATGTTTTCACTTTTGGTGGAAATGGACATTAGTGCTGCAATGATTTTTTCCCATTGAGATAGACATGCAAAATATCTGTGAAAGAGCTAAATTGTTCTTTTGTTGTAATAAGAATTCATTATTTGAGCACTGGATACAAACATTCAAATTTTAGAAATCAGAAATCATTGCTTTTGATATAATAAACATTTTTATGGTGACCAAAATGACCGAAGTCATGCATTTTCCCGCCAAAATATCTCAAACGATCCTTGGGATTAAGCTGTGATAATTAGAAAGATGTTAAGGTAGTTTGTTTTGTTATGGATTAATGAAACAGATTTTTTTTTTATCCACCCCAAAGGCCACTCAGAGATCAGAAAATGAATGTGATCTCTGCCCTCTGGCTCCACAGTTGATCAGCTGCCTTCATCTCTGCTGTGGAGAATACAGGAACATTGGGCTGCTTGGCTTGCTAGCTAGCGTTAGCAACTCAACCATTAGGGCGCATAGCTTATAGCATGTTAGATACATACGTAGAAGCACTGCTCATACAAAAATATTTCCTATTATAAAATACTAGCATTGTGTGTGTTGATGTGGAACCCAGAAGGAGCTGAGGTGTGATTTGTAGGTTCGATTTGAACAATAATAATACATTTTAATTACATACTGCTCACTAAAAAAAAGTAGATTCACACAAAATTACTTTTCACACATCACGACAAAATTTCACAGTGCTCAGGCGTCGAAATTAGTAACGTGTCTGTTCCGGCTTCCCCCGGCTGAACCACGACACCGCAGTAACAATAGGTGTGAAAGGGGGAGGGTGGGGGGGGGGAGGCATAACAAGAAGGGATGTGTGATTCTTGCTCGGAGTCAACCGAGTGATGTGTGAACTTAACAACCAAGCCTGCAGGAGCAGAGGAGGAGAGGTTCGTGAAGGAGTCGTCGTCGCGAAACGCGCGATCTGTCCGACCGAGCCCAGAGGTGGCCCCCCGCGCTTACCGGCGCAGCATTGCATTGTGGGATACCTCCTTCTCCCCCCCAGGCTCGCGGGGGCCTCGTGCCGGTGCGACGTGATCGTTAGCGAAGGGGGGGGGGGGGAAATTCTCGCTGAGCTGGCCGTTTGCCTTCCCGACAAAAGTAAGGGGGGGGTATTTTTAGATACCTTGTCGTCTCTTCGTCACCGGCGCAGGAAACAGGAGAGCGAGGCGGCCATAATGTGGCGAGTCGGCATGGCATACTTTTACACTCGCTCCTCTTCCCCCCCCCCCCCCCTCCTATCCTGCAGCCTGAGATTGAAGGTTGTTTCCCAAGCTTTTTTTTTTTCCCCCCACCTCCCAGCATGCCATATGCTGCGTGCCTCTGCCTTATTTGAGGGGGATTTGCGGCCTTTTCAGTCACGTATGGATGCTTCAGACATTGTGTCCTCTTTAATAACACACACACACACACACACACACACACACACACACACACATATGCTGTTAAATTGCCATCAACTCTCCTGACTACTCTGTCTGAAATTGAGTGAGCTTTGCCTTCTAAAGCGTCTTATCGGACTGGAAGCCTGCTGCATATATTGTGTCATCGACTGCGCTTGATCAAACCTCTTTTCCTGGAACTGAGTGAAGTCAGCGAGCCGCCCGGAATCACCAAGGCAGAGCGAGAGTTAGATTACGGTTGTGGAAGTGGAGGCTAAATCCTCTTTATGTAAGTATATCAGAGAGCAATGTCCTTTGCCTTATATTGCTGTGACGACTATTACCCCCCACCCCCCGGCCTCCCCCCCACTCTTCCTGTTTTTCTAACCAATGCAGAGATACGCATCAGAGTCAGGAGCGCTGTAATCGCCAAGGGTAATAGACGCGGAGGGGGATTTGTCTCGGCGACATTTACGGATTTTCACAGGACACACAGCTCACATTGGAGAAGGGCGGCAGGGCCGGTGCCAAAAAGAGCAAACGGTCAACAAACATCTCTTTGGCTGTGTGAATAGGAGCAATAATGGCAAAAAAACACACCCTTAACACCCCTACAAACAAACACAAGCATCCCCCCCCCCCCCCCCCCCCCCCGGCAAAATGATTATTATAGATTCATTCAGTACGTTCGGATGAGTCACATCCTCGGAAGAATGTGCTATCAGTGTTGTGTGTGTGTGTTAAAAGTGAATGTGTGAGGAGAGATGGGGTGGGTGGGCGGGATAAACATCCTCCTGTATTGGTGTTTTTTTCTATTTGGTGAAAACAACATAGGAAAATCTGCAGGAGAGAGTTGATGTTAAAAATAGAGACATATATATATATATATATAGAGAGAGAGAGAGTTAGAGAAGGAAGTGGAAAGACACGCCGAGGGAGGCAAAACGTCAATGCCAGAGGGGTCGCAACCTTGTCAACAGTGTGTGTGCCAGCAAGCAGCTGGAAAAGACTGATGCCCTCCTCCTCCTCCTCCTCCAACCCCCTACACCAGCCCGCCCACCTGCATTTCCCATCTGCCCTTCACACCCCCCGCCTTCCACATAGTCTCTCTCTCTCCTCCGTTATCTCCCCCATCCTTTCTCTTTCGCGTCTCTGCTCTGACGTCCGTCCATTCACGTTTCTGTTTTCTCCTCTCCTTCGCTTTTCCCCCGGGTTCCCCGCCGAATCCTCCGACGGTTGCCCGGCGTCGATCCGCTAAACCCCGCTAAAGTCCCCGCCTCCAACGTCATTTGCCACCAAAAAACGTCTAAATCTACTTGCATCCAACGGCGTTTCTGAGGACAAAGCGGAGCAATTTGTTCAGTGTGATGAATGATTAGATGTAGGTCACCAAACTATCAGCTCAGAGGGAACATTGGTCCTGAATGCTCCCTAGATTTGGCTTCCAGATAGATTCCTGACATCTTTTGCTTGATATTTGCTCTTGAGGTTGGAAGGCTCTGCCAAATTGTAGATGTCTGTCTTTTTTTTTTTTTTACTCCTCTTTTCTCAATGCCAGCACAGTTCTCCTTGACCTCAATAACTCCATCGCCCTCAGCAACAAAGGAACGGAAGTTGATGCTGGGTAGAATAATTGACCCGTTCATCTTGGGAAGTGTGTCTCTGCATGTGTGTGTGTGCAGATGGGTGTGTGTGTTGTGTGTGTGTGTGTGTGTGACCCATGCACGTGGCCACGAGTGTGCCTTTTGGGCTCTCGCCGCTGTGCCGGTGTGGCGTGATGCTGTGGGACGTGAGCGAAAATACACTCCGGTGCCTCGAAAGCCCTTCACCCTCGAGGCCCCTCCCAGTAAGGGATGTCCCTTTTTTTAGATTCCCTTAAGAGAGCTCCAAAAGCGGCACAATAACTAACCCTTTCGGCGCCCCCCCCCCCCCCCCCCCCCCGTGACCGCACGCTGGCGCAAATTCACTTACTTCCCGCGGCAACTTGATACTGTAGGCAACTTGAAAGCAGAGAGGTTTTTGTTTTCGGGCGTCCTGGTTAACTTGCCCTTACGATATCGCTTTACAACGGGCCGGCGAAGCGGAACCCCTGACTTTCAAAACCGTCCGGTCCCCTGAATGGATACGAGGATTAAAAAAAAAAAACGATACGCCGCGAGCACGTCATGCAATCTGGACTCGCCGCGTGAAAGCGCCGTCCGGATTTTGAACGAACTTTGATTCGGAACGTACACGTCAATCATCCAAAGGGATTCGTTCTCCTGAGCGATGTCCGTACTTGAGAAGTTTGGATGAACGAGGTTGCACTGCGTTTTTTTATTGCTGTTCTCATCCAGTTGTTCCACTTCCTCATCAATTACCAAGGACTTTTTAGTCCGTTCTCAAGGGAATGATCGCGGTAGCGTGCTGCGGACGAGGGCTGGTAAACAAGCACCTGCTGCAACAACAACTGCTGCGGAGTGTGATCTCACTGAACCGGAGCGCTTGTGTTTCAGTGCGTTCAAAGGTTAGAGACTGACCGTATCTGGGGCCTCTGGCTGCCCCTCCTTCTGTTTCCTACTCGAGCCGATCGGGGGGCCGGGGCGGGGGGGGGGCGGGGGGGGCGAAACCAGGACGCCGTGACGGGAG
This sequence comes from Hoplostethus mediterraneus, assembly GCA_034670385.1. Classification (NCBI taxonomy): domain Eukaryota; kingdom Metazoa; phylum Chordata; class Actinopteri; order Trachichthyiformes; family Trachichthyidae; genus Hoplostethus; species Hoplostethus mediterraneus. The sequence goes on along the minus strand of JAXDDW010000028.1, from coordinate 1,581,409 downwards.
CTCGCGAACCCCCGGCCACAGCGCGACGGGAGGGCCCGAGCCCCCGCTTATGGGGAGTTCAGTCACGAGGGAGGGAGGCCAGCGGGGCCAGGAAGGGCCAGGAGGGGCCAGGCTTCAGCGGTACCCCCGTTTGCCAGTTGGCATTGGCAGGAGCGGGGACGGAGGAGAGATCTAGAGCAACGATACCAGGGGAGCTCAGGATCATTTAGGAAAGATCAACGGCTGTTTAAAAAACGACAAACCGACACTGGAGACAGCGGCTCAGAGGGGGGGGGGGGGGGGGAGGGTGGGAGGGAGGGAGATGGAGGCGGGAGGAAGAGAAAAAGGAGAGGCTAGCGGAGAGGATGGGGAAGACGGGTGTTGTGTGTCAGCAGGTCGATTGCAGCTGAGGATAGAACTATATCAGGACTCTGGTTCACCTCAGCGACGGAAATAGCCCGAGCCTCTGACCCCTGGAGGGAGGGAGGCTGTGGACGCTATGGATTTAGGGGTGAGTTTCACAGACTCAGAGGCAATTTCACCGTTGGAAAATCGTTGTTAGTCCGAGAATATGCCTAATGCGTGTCTGTGAAACCATCCGTAAGTGTACTTCATGACGCTCGGGGGGGAAAAAGGAAAGTAAAAACTGTTGCACGGCTGAGAAATTGGATTTTTTTTTGAGATCCCGACCTCTGATTACACCTCATAATACCGTCACTCTTCTCTGTTTACTGTGCTGCTCCGATGCCGGCATCGCGCACGCATGTCACTGGTGAGAACTGGTCTAATAATCTGCCTCTAATCCTGAGTTCATCCACAGGGATTATCTGCCAGCTATACCGTAGTAGATGTCTGTGGCTGTGTCTGTTGCTGTACCGTAAGGATGATGTTGCCGTGGGGCTGAGCGAGCTGGGCGGGATCTAAAAACGCTGCTCTTACGAATATCATTCTTTGTTGAATGAAAGCAGATTTCATTACGTGTCAGCGTAAATCGTTTCCGTGCAACACGTGTACATTTGGAAACTTTTCATTACCTTTAGCGCTGAGCCTTAAGGCGTAACGTGCCACGGATTCTAAGTCACGTGCCAAGGTGCCAGAAAGCGCCATCGTCACAGCGTCACAGCTCCCTGACAACGGGCTGAAATTCATTTGAAGGGGGGGGGGGTGGCAGCAGTAGGTGTCTTAAAATGTCTCTCTCTCTCTAAAAAGGGATGCGCAAATGGCAATCTGGCTCGCTCAGCTCGCTGTGGTCAAGTTGTCTTAACCGAGAGGGAGAGGAGCTAGCTTGCGGCTCCGTCTCCCCCCCCCCCCCCCCCCCCGTGGGAGTGTTCTCTAGCAGACGAGCTGCTAATATAATAGGCCGTCTGGGTGGAAAGCCACGATTTGGCTTGTCAGCAGCCGAGCCTCGCGTCTTCGTTGTGCTCGGTATGAAGCAGACACTATGGATTTTCATATATTGTTATGCTCAGGCCCAGCGCTAGAATTACACACTCGCTAAAGGTCACTGTGCAGCAGAGAGCAGATACTGAGACCAAAAAAAAAAAACGATGGAGGGAGGGAGGGAGGGGACGGAGGGAGGAAGAGAAGTGGCATTAATTATCCATCGCAGTGTCCCTCTTGTTTTGTTTAATCTCGCCTTTCTTTTGTTTCTTCCCTTCCTTTCCTTTGTTATCCTCTCTTACTCCTTTCTCCTTCCTTATCTCACTCCTTCCCCTTCTTCAGCGCCCCGCGTGATGCAATGCGCGATTACGCACGAATCCCTATCCCCCTCTCGGCTTTGCATACTGTGTAATCAACAAATGGAATAGGTCGACTTCTCTTTTGATGGGGGCGGGGGGGGGGGCGCCGACCGGCTCGAGGCATCCGGGGCTCGCCGCTTCCTCCCCCGAACCCGACCCCCGTCCCCCCCCCCCGTCCCACGCACACGTGGCCACGCGCTACGGCAGACGGGGGCTAGTTCGTCATCCCCCCAGCGCTCGCACATGCAACGGGGGCCCAGCTGTAGCCGCTGACCTTCTCCGTATGCCCGGAGAACACGAGTCGGTCTCGTCGGTTTCGGAGGACGGAGCCCGAGCGGGTTCCTCCATCTTCCCGCGCGTTGAACATGTCTTTAGCCTCAGCCGAGTAAAAGAGATGGGGAGGAAATCGCTACAGCTGCCCCAGCCTCACTCCGATTTCTTCCTTCTATTACTATGCACTTTGTTCCTTTGCATGCATGAAATTGCCATTGTTGAAGAAAAGCCTGTGCGCTGGATTGCATGGGCTCTTGTGTGTGTGTGTGTGTGTGTGTGTGTGTGTGTGTTCGTGTGTGCAGCGCCCCCCGGAAACGTATTAAAACAGTTGTCACTATTGTACTATATTAAACTGAAGTGAGAGATGGATGCGTATCGCCTCTGTGATCGGAAACTTAACACGTTTCATTCATATGCTAATGCTTTCATATAGCTTTCATATAGCATATGGAAATGTACAATATGAATTTGCATGCAAAAGCAATTATGGATTTGACATGCAGGAGTGGGGGGGGGGGGGGGGGGAACGGTGGGATCTCCGCTGTGAGACCGAACTGGTTAATAAACCGGCTCGCTGGCTACATGGTGAATTTTCTATTCCGGCTGTGAAGATGAGCTTCCCTTTGTAAATATTTCATAAGGTGTGGCTGTGAGGAGGCCCAGCTTCCTGAAAATGATTTTCTAAATGAATGTGCTCTTTTTTTCCCCGCTTTGTGCATCAACTATCTTCACCTAGTAAAGGATTAAGGAATAAAGGATACAAGTGAAGTGTGCTTGTGCGTGCATGCGCGTGTGCGAACGGGGTTTGCTGCACCTGCATGTTTGATTCAATGAAAAAAAAAAAGCAAAGGATTTTGTGGCAGAGGACGACGCCGCCGGAAAAAAGACACTGTCATTCAGAGGACGGTTGCGTGCTTTGGCTCACTGGACAGCAGCGGTATGCAGCCGTTGCGACCCGCGGCGTCTCTAGATGTACATCACTTTACCGCTCGGGCCAAGAAAAAAAAAAAAAAGATGGCGCCATGTTGATCAGGAACGACAGCGTCTCTGTCTTTGGGAAATTAAATCACTGTCCAGTGCCAAAAAAGCTATTATCACTAACCACCTTATACTCCTGTGGTGATGCATGTGGGAATAGCTTCACCTGCATGAGTCACTGTTCCTTAAATAGTCCTAGCTTTAATAAGCACTGAATTGATCCCTGAAAGCTATAGCTTCTGGATGGGGGGGGGGGGGTGTTATTCCTCGTCTTTGTGACCCAGATGGAAGTAGCGCTGTTGGACCTGTGGACCTGGACCTGTTAAAAATAAAGTCGGTCTCCTCCTGAATGGAGGGCTGGGCTCCTGAAAAGAGGGCTACCGCCGAGGCCCCTTTGTGCCGTGTGTCTTAAGGCTAAGCACTAGGCATGTCGGCGGCCCCGAAATATGGCAAATAGGACGATCTAGGCTGATAAAACAGTTGGATATTGACATAAAAATTGTACGTTGAAGTGCAACTTCAACGAGTCAATTCATCTTAATTCATTTTTCTTAAAAACAGTCCAAAAAAAAACCCCACACCCCGTGAGATAGTTTCACTTGTTTCCAATGCAAATCAACTAGTTTCAACTCATTTTCGTGATGCTGGTGGAGTGATCTGCATTGTTCTGCCTTGTTTCAAGATCCGGACAATTCTTGTTTCTGAAAAGTTGCTGAATCAAGGGAAACTGCATTGGAAGCAGGCGGAAATATCTCCACTGGCAGAATGTATCACTTGTTTTGAGGAGAAATAACATTTAAAGACTGAATATGAGACTAAATGGGCATTTTTTGTTCTCTATGTGTGTGTGTGTGTGTGTGTGTGTGTGTGAATTTGTGCTGTTATCCGATATTAAATGCGGCCATAAGTTGAGGGGAAAAATTCAAACACATAAGAGAGTAAATCTGTTCTCTCAGTTTGATTGTGATAATCTCCTGAATATCATTTTTTCATAGTATTATTTCTCCACATGATCTATCAAAACAAGGTTCACCTCTGGTTTACCCCATCTCTCTCTCTATCTGTCTGTCTGTCTGTCTGGTTCTCTGTCTGTCTGTCTGTCTCTCTCCTCCTCTTCTAAAGTGAATAGCCCACCATAAGCCTTTTAAGCCTTTGCCTTCTGGCCTTTTAATGTTACTTTATCACATTCTCCTCTTTCCTCCTTGCAGTATTTTGAACTCTGTGGAAAAGAGATAGAAAATACCTCAGGGCACACTACCTTACAGTTTGTGTATGTGTGTGTGTATATGTGTGTGTGTGTATATGTGTGTGTGTGTGTGTGTGCTGGAGACTGACACTCCCTTTGTCAACTGGCTGTAGATTTATCTTCCATCTGCCTCATAAGAACTTATTTGCGCTCGTATGTGTGTGAGCACTTGAGTGTATCTCCTGCTTGACAGAAAGCTATTTCCAAGATCAAGACATGCTCTGAAAAATCAGCAGGAGAGAGCGCCACACCAAGGACCAGGCCTCGTTCTTATTTTTAACCACTCCATTATCTTCTTTTCCTCCAATAACTCTCTCTTTCTCTCTCTCCTCTTCTACCGCTTTGTCGATCCCTTCATCAGTCCTTCCTCCTCTGCCTGTGCTTCTTGTTGTCTCTACGCCGGTATCACAGTTAAAGGTGCCACGTATAGCATTTCAACATCAATAAATGATTACCTCATTAATTTTGAGAGATTAATGTAATTACAGTACACAAATGAGACGATCATTGAAAAGACTGGCAGCCTCTACCGGCATCTACACTGTATTTAAACTGCATCCTATTGGGTCATATTTGGCGGGAAATCTGCTGGTTTAACAGATTTTATGGGAAATGTGGTCTGAATTATGATAAACACTAGCACTAACAATAAGTACCAATTTACAGTATTGGTACAGTACCTAGTACCAATTTATCACATTTAATTTGACAATTGATGTTTTGAGGTTTAAAAACGCTACACGTAGCACCTTTAATCCAGAATGCATTTGTATTGCTGCATACTGTGCAGAGCACACACACATCTGATTGCTCAAATGTATTTAGATTAAACTAATTGGACAGGATTGTCAATTATAGTATTACAACATACAGGGGTGGAAAGAGTACCAGTATATACTACTAAAGTATAGGTACAGTTACTTTTAGTAGAAGTAGAAGTGGCATTTCTTTATACCTTAATTTAAGTAACAACTTAAGTTAAAGTATAAACTCAAATGGACTCAAAGTAAAGGTAGCTCCACTGGCATTGGTGTTTCTTTTGCTGTTAGCTATCCAATTAGCTAGCAAGGCAAGCAAACTAGCTAGACACCAACCAGGCTAACACAAACCAATAATACTCTGCATCAATAGGTTTTTGGTTAATGTTAACTAAGCTACTATAATGGATACATTTAATGTCAAATTGAATGACATTTAATGCTAGTTAGCTAACTTTGTTAATGTTTGTTATCTATGCTAATGTTAGTTAGCTAATGTAGTTTGAGGCACATGGCCAGATTCTGATGCAATGCTTATGGAGAGCCTTCCAGTATCTGTGCTCTGTAATGGATGCAATTTAAAATGTAGAAAACACACTCAAGTGAAAGCTAAATTACTGACTTACTGAAAAAAACACTCAAAAATCAGACAATGAGGCGAAATATCCAACATTAGAGAGTAATGCATTCAACACAATAAGTGGTCCCGTTGTCACTTTCTAGCTCTTTATTCCTCATACTGAGCGTTTCCATTAGCTCAGAGAGAGAGAAAAACCCCACAAAACTTCAGAGAGAACAATCTGAGGGAGAAAAGGCACACAATGCCGAGTTGTGACAAGAAAGTGACAGGTCACCAAGACGGAAGCTGCAGGGAAAGAAAAGCTATCGTTGAGCAGAAATTACGGGAAATTGCAAAGAGGGATACAAATATGAAAAAGGGGGGAGGGCGAAAGAAAGAAAGAAAATAGATACAGATGGAAGGTGGAAGGAGTCTCAGGTGGTCTCTTGGATTGCTGCTGTTTCAGAAGCAGCGGGAGATGGGAGGACAAAAACACTCAAGTGAAGCAAACGAAATCAATGGTGCCTGTCAGCTTTTTGATCTGTCGCTTTTTTCACATGGCACCAGCTCTGTCTGCTTTATTCTAGTGCCACATTCGGCTTCAGCCCCCCCTCCTCTTCCCTGTCTATCTTCCCTTCTCTCCAATCCGCTTTCTTACTTTCTCTTTCTCTCTCTCTTTCTCTCCATCCCTCTCTCCTTCCCTAATGACTGAGCTGGCAGGCATTTTCTCTTCTCATAAGCACATTAAACAGTCAAGAAAACGACGGGCTCTGAAATGTTGAATTGGACTCTCTCTCTCTCTCTTTCTCCAGTGTCTCTCGTCCTTTTCCCCCCCTCTCTTCCGTCTCAATCGCCTCTCTGTCTCTCTCCTTCCTCCCTCCAAGCTTGTTGTTCCCTGTGATGATGTTACTATGTGTTGCAACCAGGGCCAGGCCGACACATCTCGCCCTTTTATTAGAAATCAGATATCAGCCAGTTAACGTCGGTGCACCAACCCGATATGACGGAGGTTCCTCCCCGACCACAGCTAGTGAATATATATATTTTTTTATCATTATTATTTTTTATTATATCAGATGTCCGGACCGGGGGAAATCATTCCGGTGTGGTGTGGATTTTCCTCAACAGCTTCAGGAGTGTCAGTCTGCAACCGGCGATGGAACTTTTCATCAGCGTGGATTTTACTGGAGAGTTTTTGTTTCCCGTGATGGTCTAAATGCTGCTTCAGACGCTTTCCCACCCCGACAACACTGCTCAGGGGCACTGCTCAGAATTACCCCCCAAACCCCCAAACATCTCAGTACTGTATCACCTTAAAGGCCCCCTCTTGCTTGCCCCCCCCCCCCTCCCGGCACTACTTTCCCTTTTCCCCTAGTGACACCCCTGCCTGCCACAGATACACTTGAAGGATAAAACAGTGAAACCTTGTGATTTTTGGGGGGAGGAAAGAAAATGGTGGAATTTAAAAACATTGAATACTGGCAGCTTCAATACAAAAATGTCGGTAGCAGTCGGTAGTCAGACCCGAACATCTCATATAAGAGCTTTTTCCTTATCTCCTCTCGTCCCCGAGGCCTTCTATTACTTCACTACACCGTCGTTTCCTCTGCCAGCCGCTCTTGTCTGTCGATCTCATTTTCTCTCCCTCTGTCTCTTCGTCACCTCCGCTCTCTCTCTCTCTCTCTCTCTCTCTCTTGCTCTCTCTCTCTTCCCTCACCGGGCTCGATCCTGGCTTTCATCTTCCATCGCTCTTCTGTCTCTCTCTGTCTGTGCCTCTTTCTATTCCTCCGCCATGTGAGGATCATCAGTCCAGATGTTGGTGACCCAGTTAGAGGCGCTGGAACAGATGTTCAAGGGACAGTGTGTGTGTGCGCGTGTGTGTATGTGTGTGCGTGCGTGCGTGCGTGTGCGTGCACATCTCAACTTTCAACAGGGCTGGACAGCAACCAACAAGCACTGGGCACTTGGACTGGAGAGATGGATTAGTGTTTTATGCCTCAGGATGGAGGGATGAACGATGGAGGGATAGAACGAAGGGATTGCAACTAGAGTGGTGGTGGGGGGGGGGAGATTAAAAGTACTGTGGCCGGCGGGAACAGAAACATGGCATTTTTCCTATTTTATGTTACAAAGAGTGAGCACTCACAGGTCACCGGCTCGGGTAAAGAAAAGGGAGGCGGGGGGGGGAAACGGAGGCAGAGAAAAGGTCATACTGGTAGACGGTGACAGAGTGGGGATTTGTTGCGTGCTGGTAGTCAGTGCAGTGTATTAGCAGGCCCGCCTGGACGTTTGGTGTCTCTTTGTCTTTGTCAGCCTCTGTGATTTGGAGGGGTGGGGTGGGGGGGGGCAACCATGCACCACGGAGGGCCAAGAGTCTGCAGGTTTTCACTCCAACCAAACAAGAGGGAAGTAGTCTGCTGTAACGTTCGTTTCACCTCTGATGCATCTGATTGATTTGGGGTTTCCATTATTGTCAGCTTGTAAACTGTGTGATCGTATTCTGTTACGTTACATGAGAACGATGTATTCCGATTGCGAATTCTTATGAAAATTTTGAAAAATGACTTCTGGGAATACTTTTAAACTGAAAGCACAGTTTTTTTTATAAAATGTTGCACCACAGGAAAAAACGCACCCCGCATTTTTTGCACTTGAAAAGCTGAGATTTACAGATGTTTTGAATTGAATCGTTATTGAACGTTACATCACGGCACGGGTCGAGGGCTGGAATCAAAATAAACAGCTTGATTCTGTCATGGCTTTCATTTCAATGCGTTCCCTTTCCATCGCAATAACAGCAGATATAGGTACTGGCTGAGTGGCATTCAGGTGGTAATCTACCTCGGGTTCGAGCACCATCCTCTCGAGGCCATTTCCCCTGTAAAATACCTTTCAACGCTCATCCAGCGGACAAACATTTTCCACAATTACATGACTTGTTGTATATATATAGAGCCCGCTAACAGCTGGGGTAATGTCACCTCGCTGGATGGTAATGAATTCAATACCGGAGAAAAAAACGTTCGCTCCAGGGGAAACAAACTGGGTGTGAAAACGCCGCTGCGCCTCGTACATTATAAATCTCACTTATTATTTGTGTATTTGTGTGTATACAAATACACATTTGTGGATAATACTTCACTTTAAAAATTACATTTGTGTTACGACAGAACATAAAGCTATTAGAGTCGCTATAAAGAGGCAGAAGAGGCACTGGTTGTTGTAATGAGGCTATAAATAATCTTTATCTCTCCCATTAAATGTCATCCCCTCTTCCAAGCCTTGCATCTGATTCGCGCGCACACACACACACACACACACGCACGCACGCAGGCACACACTATTTGTATTGCGGCTGCGTTAGCCAAAACGGCAATTGGACTGCGTGGGCAGCGGTTATTAATTACTGCAGGTACTATACAGTGTGTGTACGTGTGTGTGTGTGTGTGTGTGTGTGTGTGTGTGTGTGTGTGTGTGTGTGTACGTGTGTGTGTTCTCCAAACACTCTTCAGCGGCTCGGCGGGTGCGCGCTGGGACCATTCCCCCGCCCCTTCGACTAAAACAAACAAAACGCAGGTTCGTAGCGAGACCTGCTGATTTCCCTTATTGCTTCCAGTGCCGCAGACTCGGTTACCGAGGCGAGGTAATTCACCCGCCGGGTCTCCCCGGGACCTGATCACCATCCATCCAGCGGCGGCCCCGGGAATGGCTACAGAGTCGGTATATAACAACTTGGTGACATAGCGTTGAACCCTGGCGCTGACATGCCTCCTGATGATGTGATGGGATTGCGCAATGCAACGCTTCTCCCATCCTACTCCCAGAAACGCACTCCAACGCTGATAGGAACACGCTTGACATGGGGGGGGGGGGGGAACAAGCGAGATGAGGCATTTACGTCAGAGCTGTAAAGGACAATCCGTTTTTGAGGAAGAAAAGAGCAATCCCGTCTCGGTGTGTATGCTGTTTTCCGATGCAAGGCGATGCGACGTAATCCTGCCAAATCGTATCTTACGCACAATCTGGATGCGACACGCTTTTTTTTTGCACGCCAGGTGGCACGGCTGGTGGCACGGCCGCTATATTGTTTGCCCCCCCCCCCCCCCTAATCCTCTCAGCATGTGTAGCGCCGAGCGGTTTCCAAACAAGAAAAGAAGAAGAAGAAGAAGAAGAAGAAGGAGAGGAAGAAGAAGTCGCAGCTTTGCCCGGGTCTTGTCTGCAAGCGTTACTGTAAGAGCGCAAGTGTTTCCTCTAATTCCCCCTCGAGGAAAAGAGACTAAATATCAGTCTGGTTTTATTAGCCCAGTGATATCTGGGGGGAATGGGACTTGACAGTATGTACTAATAGCATGTACACACCCCCCCCCCCCCCCCACTCTGACATCCCAACACCCGCCGGCTCACTGACAAAACACACACATGGTTATAGGCTTATTTGCATTCTTAAGTACACACACACACACACACACACACACACACACACACACACACTATGCTTGTTTCCTTCCTCTCCCACGCACTCGTCTTGGATTCATTCCCTAACGTGTCTGAGGAGAGATTGGAGGTCAGACAGGTCTCATCACTGATGTTCAAGCTCCAGTGGTACTGTAATTTATGTCACCGTTCACACACACACACACACACACACACACACACACACCGCACATGCACGCGCACGCTAACAAGCACTTCGGTAATTGAACACCGGCTAATTAGCCAGCTAGCACGAGGAGAACGTGGCAAAAAATGAACAAACACAAATGCTGGTTTACCAACACAGAGGTTTCATATGTGTTTTGATTAAACCCGTTCAACGTTTGGATGCGTAGCCGTATTTAATACGTTTGGAAGTGCAGGGTTTCTCTCTTCCATTTTTTTTTTTTTTAACGTTCTGGTTTCGGTCCAGCCAAGGCCGCTGGAGATGAGATGTAGATTATGGGATGTGGACGCGGCGCACAGCTGATTTGACACACAAACACACAGCTGGCCGGATAAACCCCTTGAGTGTGATCAGGCGCTTGACGTCACGGGGGTGGTGGTGGGGGGGGGGGGGGTGGTGCGTTCGGGGATTATTTCATGGTTTTTTTTTGGGCGATGTGATGCGGCACTTTAAAGACTCGCCGCGTTGCGTAACGTTCCACGTCACCCCCGACAAGGCTTGTTTTGCATTAGAAATCCAGAAAAAAACAAAAACGGTTGCGTGACTGGTCAAAGTCATGTTGCTGAGCTGACATAACAGCTTTATTCTACTTTTCCATGGACTGGATATTCAAAAACAGCGATGCGTAGGAAAAAAAAAAGGCCTTGAACCTGTAAAAAAACATAAAGTTTCCGATTTTTTGCCCCATCATCAGTGCAAAACATCCATTAAAGATGATTTTATTCACTTTAGCATGTCACTTTCTATGATAGATCTTGAATAAAAATGTTAACTTTGCATTTAAAAATCAGTCTTAGATGTTTTCTCTTCCGTGTGTGAGTTCCCTTACATCTCCCCTTACTTCCTGATTGCTCATGAAGCCCTGATATTTCTCACGTGTTGCTTTGCGACTTGAGTGAGCTCACCGACTCTTCCCTCGCTCGCTTGTTCATCACTTGACCGCCCCTCCCCGCTCGATCGTTGGTTGCTGACCTCCCGTTTCGTCCCCTCCGATTGGCAGGTTTGAAAAGTGGCCTGGCTCGTGCTGTAGTCGCTGCTGTTGTCAAGGAAACTGAGCATCCTGTCCCGTTGCCATGGGGAAACAGAACAGCAAGCTGCGGCCGGAGATGCTGCAGGACCTCAGGGAGAATACTGAGTTCTCCGACCACGAGCTGCAGGAGTGGTACAAGGTACGTGGACACATACTCTGCTAGCGTAGTCGGGGGAGGGGGGGGTAAGATGGTACAGGAATGTTATTACCTTTTGCCGGTAGTGAATTACCGTTTCAATTTCAGCAATAATGCTCAAGTTATTGCTTTTGTTCTGCGGATCAGATTGGATCAGATTGGGAGTTGAGTTATCCAAAAACGATGATTACCCCCATTCCCGCCCCTCGTCACCATCTTCTCACACTAAGCTAGTTTAGACAAGAAATGGCAAAAAAAGTTTCTCCAGGCGAAAACTATCCCTTTACTTTTGATGTTATCGAGCAAAAGGACGACGAGGGACACTGATCCTCAACGCTGTTTGGTTTTGGTCATTCACAGGAGAGGTATTATGAGCAACGGTCTTAATTGAACTCCCAAAAAAATAAAAATAATAATATCATCAACACCATGCCAGTGTTGAGTCCACATCCCATCAGTTTTGAACACCCGCCCCCGAGCCATATCAGCTCTGTGAGTGGACAAACAACACTTAACTGTCACCGAAGAACCAACGCGTATTAACACTGGAACATTTGGCGTGTACTATAACGAGTAGGGTATCAAATTACTGCGCCCAGGGGTGTAATACGTGAACCGATACTGTTACTTTTGAAATGTATGACAAGTAAAGAAGAATGAAATTACTTTTTTCGAATAACATGTACAACTCCCTCTCTTTCTGCAACCCTCTCTGTCTCTCACACACACACACACACACACACACACACACACACACACACACACACACACACACAAAGCAATCTGCAGTACCAGCCTTCTTCACCCAATAAAACAGATTTGTGTCTCCACAGTTTGTTTTTTTTCATCTCCATCCGAGCCGTTCACTCCCAGTCTGTTAATCCAGTAGGGGAGACCGATGCGACGCTGCCCACTGTGGCAGACGGTCTCTTCGGGCCCCGAGGAGATTTCTAGACCAAGTCTCGGCGGGGGGGGGGGGGGTGATGAAGTCCCGCGGTGAACCGGCTGATGATCTACCCAATCGTCTTTCTGCTCGTGTGTCGATGCCTATACGGCTTCGTGGCATGGATTAGGCCCGTGTAACAGCTGCGTGAGCCGTCCCCGAACAAGAGCTGATGTAGATGTTAAAACCATCACCTCCCTGACCTGAGGCTTAAGTGTAGGGGCGAAAGGCTTCCCCATCACGCTGACCACTGATCTCGACGACGCCCGTTCTCGCCAAATCGCGCCAGCTGGCGGACGCTGCAGATATCAACGTAAAAAATGCAACTGAGGCGTCTGAGACTTGAATCGTCTCAAGAGGAACGGGCGGCGAAAAGTTCTTCTAGGGACGGAGTCCGCGTTTTACTTTCCGTCCCCCCCCCCGTCACAAGAATTCTTCAATAGGTCCGATCAGAAAGTAATTTCAGGCGTCCAACTGACTTCCTCGTCTCGCTCCCTCTATCTCGCGTGCTTCTGAAGGCCTTTTGAAACCGGGACAGGGCTGACGTGACTTTTCTCCTCACGAACAATGCTGCTCTATCAAACGCGACCGCTGTGCAAAAACAAAAAAGCAGCTTTGAACTATCTCCAGACTCTTCAGCCCCCTTTTTGAAAAAGTCTCGTCAGAATGAACCGTTGCATCGGTGACGCATTCACACGAAATCCTTCTGCTTGGCACCAAGATGCTTTGGATACTTTGGAGTAAAAATACTTTCACAGGCATGTACTCTCGTCCTAGAGCTTTTAGAGGACTTATCTATAATACCCTCTTTCATCGGGTCTCTTCTTTTGTCTCTCTTTTCTCCCCCCCCCCCCCCCCCCCCTCAGGGCTTCCTGAAGGACTGTCCCAGCGGGAACCTGAACGTGGAGGAGTTCAAAAAGATCTACGCCAACTTCTTCCCCTACGGCGACGCCTCCAAGTTCGCCGAGCACGTCTTCCGAACGTTCGACACCAACGCCGACGGGACGATAGACTTCCGGGAGTTCATCATCGCCCTGAGCGTCACGTCACGGGGCAAGCTGGAGCAGAAGCTGAAGTGGGCCTTCAGCATGTACGACCTGGACGGGAACGGGTACATCAGCCGCGATGAGATGCTGGAGATAGTGCAGGTGAGAACGAGGCAGCCCCCGGAGGGGGGGGGGGGGGGTAATGAGGTTTCGGTCGAGCTCGAGCCTGGAGGGCATTTTGGTTGTTTTTTTTTTTTTCCCGATGATGAAAAAATCAGTCGCAGAGCGGCGCAAACAGCCTGAGATGAAAAAGGGAGGGAGGATGATAAGTGTGCTTCTGTTGCAGCGTCTGTTCGTTAGCCGGCCTCAGGTGCTTGGAACGGGGGCTTGTCACATGTGTTATTTAAAAAACGAGAAAAATATCCCAGGGCAAATTATAAAGGCCGTCTCACAGCGGGAACAGCAGTGGAAACTTTTTCTTTTTTTTTTTCTATCTGGAAACTAGGCCCGGGCACAATGAGGCGCATTGGATATTTTTTTTCCTTCATATCAATGAAACAGACCCAGGTCAAAAGGACACGAGTTTCAAAGGCCTATTATTAGATTTCCCAAATGTTCTGTTACTCAGACGGGGATTTTTTTTTTTTTTAAGCGCGCCGTATGTCAGATGACCAAATCCTAGAAATGAATTTCCCGTAGAGCCGCGCCACCAGATCTAACCTCTCGTTCTGTAAACAAATACAAAAGCTAGATTCGAGCGCTTGATAGCGTAATAGGCTTAAAAACGTGGAAGTCTAAATGTGGCGTTAACCGGAGGTTAAATATAGCCCGCGGGTCCTGGCCGCAAAAAGCCGCTGTCACTTCGCCACTCAAATTTCCCGGAAGCCGACTACACTCACTTTTATTTGGACCGACAAATCAAACGGGGGGGAGAGAGCCGCCCCCGACCGGGATCCGCCGTGGGGCCAAACAATGGACGTCTGCTTCCTTAGCAGAGTGCAGATGATCAATGTCCACTTCATTTCGCTAAGTAAATACGTCCCTTTAAGTGTGAGCGTTGGGGCGCTGCAGCACTCGGACGCCAAGTCACCACGGCCGCTGACGCTAATAGGCTTAATGTGCTGACTCAAATATTGGCACGGGCGACAGTTTGCGTGAAGACTGTTAACTACTACATTAGTGCTGCATGCAAGTCTCCCACCGGCGAAGTGAAAGAAATGGAGAGACTGAGGACCTGTGCGTGTGTGTGTGTGTGTGTGTGTATGTGTGTGTGTGTGCACTTCTGGGTTTTCACAGATTACGGAGTTAAATTTAGAGTTTATCCCTGAGTATGCAGAATACCGGGATTATCCTCAAGCTCGCCGAGGTTACGCACCATTGGACGAGAGAGAGAGAGAGAGCCCATTGTGTTATTGTACAGAAGGAGAGGGGAGAGAGAGAGAGAGAGAGAGAGAGAGAGAGTCAGTTTCACAGTGTCACACAACAAGTCAAATGACAAAGGAGAACGTAAAAGGCCAGACAGTAGGAAAGCTTCTGCGAGGAGACTCTGGTTTTTACAGTCCAAGGGAAAAAAAGCAGCAAGGGCTCGCTCCCAGCTGTGACACCGATCCACGTTCAGTCTTACATCCTATACTCCCGATGGAGAGGCTTTACTGGGCACCGTGAGCTGGTTGTAGATCCGTGCCCGGGGGCCAGCTGATACTCTCTGCGTTCAGTTGCGGAGGTCAATTTGACGCCATCAGGGGACAGGAGGCGGTCGTACCAGTCAACAGATAAAGATGTATCAGATCGATACAGTAAGCTCTGCTCGTAACCACCCACACACACACACACACACACACCCTGCCAGCACACTAGATCTCTGTCACTGGCTGACTTATTGGTGGGAATCACCACTATTGCCATACAAACTCTGGATATGTGGACAATTAGCTTAGGAGCTTCACAAAGGTTATCGTCAAAGCAACAGCAGCTTGGGTGTATGAGTTCTCCCTGCTGGCTTGAATTCACTTGTCCTTCTGCTCCACCCCCCCCTCCACCCCCCTTCCTCCTCTCTGTCACTCAGGCCATCTACAAGATGGTGTCATCTGTGATGAAGATGCCAGAAGATGAATCCACGCCCGAGAAGAGGACGGATAAGATCTTCAGACAGATGGACCTCAACAATGATGGTGAGAGGAAACTGAGAAAGAGAGAGAGAGAGAGAGAGAGAGAGAGAGAGAGAGAGGGGAGGAGGGATCATCTGCTACACTACAAAAAATGTCCATCTTAATATTATTTTTTTCCTCTTTCTCTACCCTGCAGGTAAATTGTCTCTGGAGGAGTTTATCAAAGGTGCCAAAAGTGACCCCTCCATCGTCCGGCTACTCCAGTGCGATCCCAGTTCAGCTTCCCAGTTCTGAGCCCCCCCCCCCGCTACGTCCCCCTTCCCACCACCCCCTGCCCACCCCCCACCCCCCGTTGCAATTGAAACAGTCACTCAAATCAATGCATGATGGTTCTCGTCTCTCATATCATCTTTTGTTTTTAATCATTTCACTTTTTTTTTTTTTTTTGTGGAAAGAAACGAAGGGACATGCACACATTAATGATCAGTCAACTGAGAAACGGGCGTCCGCTAATGTTCCCGAATCTCTCTCTCTCTTTCTCTCTCTGGAATGTTGGACTTCCGGCGAGTTTTTTTTTTTTTTTTTTTTGACGGAGTCTGGAGTTTTCTGCAGGACGGGAATCACGCATGGCCCTAGGTGTTCGGTTACACAGTCTTGTTCTGTTTCCTCCTCCGACATCTCTGTCCACTTTTATACCCACACTTCTGTGTATATATATGTATAATGCATATGTATGTATATCATAAGACGACAAGTATATTTGTCCTCATGTACGGTACACACACTCTCGGGCGTTGAAAGGCAGTATTATGTAGCGTAGTTTTCTGGTTGGGATTTTACTGCTATATGATCTTTCGCTGAGGAAAAGAAGGCCGAAGATCCCATTGGGTTTTTATTGATGTCGATTGATATGTATTGATTTTTAATTTGGTAGTTTTTTGTTTTGTACATAGCATTGTTTTCCTCCTGATGTCGTTTTATTTATTCATTTTTATTCTTATTATTGTGCTTTTACTTTGGTATGCTGCTGATGGTATTCCAGTTTTCAGGTGGGGAATTGTGACAGAGAGAGAAAAGAGATGACTTCAGACTGACCTCCTTTTATATGCATTTGTCATGGGAGAATATGAAATGTTCAGTATTGACAGGAAGAGAGAATTACTGAAGGGAAATATCCCACAATGCATTTGATCAACGACACCAGTAGCACATATCATTTGAATCGCCATGTGTGTATAAAGTACGGCTGCGTATTCGCTCTGGATGTGTGCGCGTGTCTGTGTGTGTGTGAGTGTGCATGTGAATAATGCACCGTATGCCCGAGTCTAACTTTTACAGTATTATCACGTTGTGTTGTTTCTTAATTTGTAAGTATTTTAAAGCTCTTTATCGACGAGCAGTAAACTAAGATAGCCGGTAACCTCTCGCCGCACCGCATGATCCTACGAACCAATGAAGATCCACAAAAACAATTACGCACAGCTGTGTCTTTTTGTAGCTCCGCAACCTCCTCGACACTCTACGAGGCCGGGAACGCGCCGGAGCGCGCCGAAACGATTCGATATTCGTCGCGCGCCGGGGCAAAACCACACGGACCCCCAACTCTTTACTCTTGACAGACAAGAGGACTCACTAAGGGCTCGCTCGTCACTCTCTAGCCGAAATGCTTTTCTAACCTCTTGGATTTGTCTGCTCGCGGAGCAGTTAGCAGGAGGAAGTTACCAGTAGTATTTTTAGGGTTTCCGCGTATGAAGAGAGATCAATCGCTACTTTTACATGCACATTAATGTTCCTCGGTTAATCTTCGGGATAGTCAAGTGTTACATTTCTGAGCTGCCGCGTATGAACAGCATGTCAGGGTGTCTGCACGTCTTGTCAGGACTATATTAGACCTTTTTAATGGCTGTGAGGATGAAATTCAACATTGGCAAATTGATATAAGTGAATAAGAATGAAAACAGTAGTAGATCAACCAGAATTGACCTACTACAGAAAAAAGAAATCACAATATAATAGCCACAATAAGAGCTCTAAAACTGATTTTAAGACTTGAAATGTTTTATTTTACTGTTTTCGTGACCCTTTTGAGGCCTTGAGTTTAGATAGTTGAGATTTAAGACATTTTAAGGCTTTTTCAGGACCAGCAGACACCCTGCATATCCTGTTTACAGTAACTTGGATTAGCTTCTTATCCCGGCTGTGAGAATCCTGGATGATGGTGCCTGCGATATTCCGATATTATCCAGAATACTGACACATATTAACGCTAACCACATGTTGAATAGGACCTAAAAGCCCATGTGAAAAATGTAAACATAGCCACTGACTTGAGAAGGTTCTGGTTGCAGCCATGCCAGCACCTCTCTAGTGCATTAACCTGGTCAGGTCCTCGTTGCAAGCTCACTATCGCCATCTACTGTCGTGGAGGTTAAGCACACTGCTAATTGTTAATTGGTGAAGTTGCAAACCGTTGGGCGACATGAAATTTTACAAAACGTGAAAATATGTTCGAAATGAACATGAACTTACTTTGCAATAGATGCAACAAGATGGAAGAAGCCCTAAGATTTACCAAAAACAAACAAACATTAATTTCCAGCAATTTGGTTCTATTACTGGAGAGGAATATTTTCCTTAATTTTCTCACAGAAAACACCATTAGTACAAGCGATTTTCAATTTTCCTGTCCAACTGAAGAGCATTTCAAACAGGATCAAGATTATTATTTTATATCTACTTTAGGGTTAGATTGATATGTTTTTGCAGGTCTATTTTTGGAATGAAGCAATATTTTGTTCTGATATATATCATCTTCACATTTGACCATTTCCATGCCCAAGAAATGACAAAGATTTAGTGTTTCCCCCAGGATTTTATTCTTGTCAGGGAAAAGCCTCTGAAACAGAACCTAGACCATCACGGGACACTAAAACTTTTCCAGACTGATACCCCTGAAGCTATTGAGGAAAATCCTCTCACACCACACAGGAATGATTTCTCCTGTCAGACATCGGATAAATAATGATAAAAATATCTTCACTAGCTGTGGTCAGAGAAGGACACTCGATCATATCAGAGGAGGACGACACTGCTAAATTCATGTATTGTTTACCACTTGACCAAATTGAATTTGTAGAGTGCATAACCTCCAAAACAGTACATGGATGGCAATATAGCGAGTGAGCGATGAGGATGTGATGTTGGTACTGATACTGGGCCTGTCTTAGGGTTTAACTTGTACCAGGAGCTTCCTAACCAGCCGCACTTCTGCTTTGGGGATCCTTTAGTGTCACTGCCTTCTGCTGGTAGGATAAGGAACAACAGTCGCTAACCCTGATCTAAGATGAAACCCTTTTCTATTCTCACTGCCTCTGATAAACCGGTACCTTGTGTTGGATCGATAACCCCCTTCTTTCTCCCCAACCTTCCTTCCTCTTTTTCTGTTGCATGAAAACCTCTGGCGAGGATGTCATCTTTGTTCTGTTGGACCTGAAATTGATGACAAAATATACCTTATGTGTTTCAAAGCTTGCACGCGTGGGCTGTTTTTTTAGTTTTTTTTTATTCCTTCTAGTTGTTTATGATTAGTAAAGAATGTGTTAAGACAATGGAAGTGACAGAGAGCACTGTTGTTTTTTCACTCCTCTAGGGACATCTAGAGTCTAACATTAGTGCAATACATTCCTGTGTGCTGCAACCTGTCAAGGTATATTGCACGTCCTCATTATTAGCATGCCCGACGGGATGTGCGAAAGAGCGCTGTGCTGTCAAGTGTGTGTGTCTGTGTGTGTGCGTGCGCCAACCTGTCAGCCTGTCTGTGTGTGTGTGTGTGTGTGTGTGTGTGTGTGTGTGTGTGTGTAACCAGTCAGTCCTGTCAGGTTACTGGTTGCTGACATTACTGGGTATTAAATGAAATGTCTCAAGTTACAGAGATCTAATAACGGAAAACAGAAATGATTCAAATGATATAAGAATTTTATTTAGTAAGAAAATAAATACAAGACGGACACCTTGCAGTACGCGTTCATATGAAGCCAGGTTCTCCTGACCCACTGGCAGACCCAATGCACACACTCTGCTCTACTAGTTAATCAAAACAGGCATCACGAACCAGAAAGCATTACTCGACGAAGACGGATAGGGCTGAACCCACAGGCCCAACACAGACACACACATACTTAAGGACCTTCACTGACTACCTTCCCTAACCTCTAAAATAAAACCCTTATAGAAATGAGAAGCAGCAAGATGTCCTCACTTTGGAGGATTTTTCTATACGTTTCTATCCTTGAGAGCTCCCACACACACACACACACACACACACACACACACACACACACACACACACACACACACAGGATCCTATTTACAGCGTAAACAGCCACACTGCACTGGCAAATGAAACATCTGTAGTCGACCAGGTTTGAGGTCAGAGTTCAACATTTTGAATTAGTGAGGGGAAAGGGGTTTGCAGGTGCACCGTGTTTGCATCCACTTGTTGTAGCTAGAGCTACAGATTCCCCCGTAGCCAATCTACTCTTTATCCCATCTGTAATGGGAAGTAGCTGGCTAGATCCAGAAGCTGGACCTTTCCAGCGTGCCCCTTTCCAGCCGTTGGTGTTGCTCTGGCGCCCTCTGCTGGCTGCCGACCCTCGCTTCGGGCCTTTCGCTATGGGGCTGGCGAAGAGGCAGCCTTTCAGACGGTGAAATGCTACGGTGCTGGCTGTGAAGATGCTGCTGCTGCTGAGGAGGATGCCCCCTCGGTTGCGGAGCGTAGCGGGGAGCAGCAGCTAGCTCCAGCGGCCTCGCCACATTGATCTGCACACACAGAAACACAAGAGACAATTGAAGGGTTCAGGTGAGGCTGTGTTGACATTGGTTGAGCAGCCACTGTGCTTGCAGTTGCATAGCTAATCCCAGTCATTTGGCATTCCATTTTTTTTTTTAACCTTTATTTAACAAGCACATGCTCTTTTCCAGCAACACCCTGCTTCAGATTCACACCTTGCCCAGTACAACCAGTTTTCTACTGATGGCCACTGAGCAGCAGCTCCACTGGAGCAACTGGGACTCAATGATCAGTGATAATTGTTGAGGTAGATTTCTCCACCTTCCCAGCCAGTCCAGAGTGTGTTATATTTACTGTCTTTTACTGTAAATGCTCACAACAGTCTCTCAGATTTGAAATCGTCCATACTTCTTTCTCTGAAGGATTTCAACTTGTTGGAGCAGCATAATTGTTTGTCTGAGATTTACGGCGTCCTGGAGTCCAAACCTCACCGTTCTGTCGTGGTGGTCTCGGGGTTTCTTCGTCTTGAGGCGGGGGCAGCACGGGAGACCCAGGAACGATACGCACACGGCAAAGCACCTGGATGAAAACACCAGCTGGATAACACACGTCACGATCAGAGGCACCCAAAGGATCAGAGTGGTACCCTGGGGGGTGGAGAGAGAGAGAAAACAAGGGGGAAGAGACGGCTGTTAGTAGCAGACGCCAGCTGCACCCCGCAAAGCAACAATCTGAGGCAAGAGCCTGAAGCGTCACAGAAATGGGGATTTTGTGTGTGTGTGTGTGTGTGTGTGTGTGTGATGATACAGAGCATAATAACAACAACAACAATAACACTTTACAGTACAGTGGGCTAATTAATGTTCAATTACTTAGCATTAAGCATCAATCGTGTTCGCATGTTAGCTATTCCGTATGAGTCAGCCAACAACTACTATGCTGAGTACCTAGAGCGCTAACTACCAGTTTAATTACTACTTTCAGACTACATTAACTTTGCAACGCTAATGAACATTGGAACATATTAGGCACAAGTTGAGAAGTGAAGCACTAATTAACAAGGGATGTTGGTGGTTAGTGTGTCAGTCATCAGGAACGACTAAAATGCCACTCTCCATGGTGTAGTGTTAGCTACCTAGTAGGCTAATCTCGAATATGTTGTCAAATGAATGGGTCTGAGGTTTTTCAGACACACCCCCTTCTCAATGTTTTCACTGCCGTTTTACTACGATGATCTGTAGTGTAATAACCCAACATTTATCAAAAGTATGCGCTGGGTGGAGAAAGGCTGAACCTGCGTGTTTTATTACTCTGTACAGGCGTAAGTCCTCACAAGTGGAACGGTCACAACTCTGGACCCTGATTGGCCAACAACAGCGGCTCCTCTAATTAACGTGAGGTAAACCAGCTGAGTGGAGGCTTTCCAGTTCAAATGCTGCACACTGGCCTGATTGGACGGATTTCAGGCAGGGGAGCAAATCAAGACCAGTTGTGACGCGTTCACTGGAGTTGCCTGCAAAAAAGGATTTGAAATGTAATAACTTTGAATTTAACCACTCAAATGAAATCATTTAACCCTAACATCTAAATCAATCATATGTAACTAAATTGAGGCAATCTTGAAAACAGATAATAGGGTCCCTTTAATTAACAAATTACATCCTACATTATTATGAGAGGCTGTGTTTACATTTGCTCTATTATGCAGTCTGCAGCCTCTCTGGGAGGACGCTGCCATAGCTTACCTGATCTTCATTCATCCTTCATCATGAGCATATAGATGACTAAATCACTAGTTAATTAAGCATTAATTGGTGAACCACAATTGAAAGTTATTTTTGTTGTAGAGCACAGAAAAATAAAAATACAGCAGCAAATCAAGGCATTTCTATGTACACAGGAGAGGAAGTCAGCACTGTGAATACAATTTGTAGAGCAGAAATTTTCAAAGAAAAAAAGTGTACAGAGAGAAATCAAAAGGCAAAAACATGCACATGCTCTTGGTTATTAATGCTGACTTGAATGCAGAAAAGTTTGATTCTAGGTCTTGGAAATCATGACGAAATACCCAGGAAGCACAGAAGCTAAATCTTGCACGACCATCAACAAGGCTTCAAAGCAACAATCTACACCCTGGTTGTATATGGAGCATATAGCCGTCAGTTACATTTCTATGGCGATTCAACATTATTCATGACGGGGTTGGATGGGGCCAGGGCGCTTAACTGACAAAACGTGGACCATTAGCCATGCTAAAATGCCACAGTCGTCTGCTTAATGTGTGGATGGAGCTGTGAGGCTGAGCGGGGCTGACAGGCCATGTGTAGCACACTGTCACAAGACAGACCCTGAGGTGGGCGGAGAGGGTCAGGTCAGCATTCCTGTCACTAGTTCGCTGGGTCCTGAGTGGGACTGATTGAGTTATGGGGGGGGGGGTGAGAGAGAGACTCAGATATACTGGTGTAACCCGAGACAAAACTGATGTGGAAGGAAAGTGATGCAGGTATGAGGGCATCGTGATGTGCAGCATCACCAGTCTGTTCATTCTATTATGCAGCAGTGACACACACACACTTACATAGATGCGTGTGGGGTCAAAAGGACACTCGTTGGTGATGCTGGAGTAGCCAATGGCATCAGGGAAGCGACAGTGAGTCAGGAGGCTCCGCCCATTGTGCAGGATGGCCCTCACCACAGAGACCGTCAGTCCGACGGCTGAAGCGGCAGCCATGAGCGCGGCCACCACGCTGACCGTGAAGAGAGACCACGTCTGGGGAGGGAAACGAAGGAGAGACACACTTTAAATAATCTCGTCGGTGAGCTGAAACCCGATGATGGATGAGATGAGACGTTAGTGAGCTCGGTGGGGGGGGAAATCGGTCGTTTGCAGCACTAAATAGTAACAGGACAGTTTCAACACAAAGTAACATTTTACTGCCTCATAATACAAAATGACTGATCTGCGTGGGGTTTGATGGGGTTGTTAACTCAACCCTACTTTGCCAGGTGCAAAACTCAACTTTCTGGCCCGTACTCCGACACCCGCTGCCAAACAAGCAGATGACAAAGCAGTGCTATTGTTCCAGTATTTAGCGTGGTGATGTTTTACCTCTTTGCTAGAGGTTTCTGTTGGATCTCTCTAAGCTAGTTTACTCCTCTCTATGGTGAAAATGGAACTTTATTGTATTTTGTTTGCAATTCCTTGGTCGCCGATAGGTCGATATAAGTCAGATTACTTGAAAGATAATAAAATAAAAATATTGAAAAATATGTACATATGAAAATATACCAGTATAAACTAAGTGAATTTTAAGTGAATAAATAAGTGAAATTTATATATTTTTTAAAATATCAGGATATATGAATGTATTCAGAATGTGCAAAATTCATATTAAGAGGAGGCGATATGCATGTACAGAAAGTGTCTAGGCATGCACACATGCTTTGTAAAAAAACTAGTTGACCAAGTTGCAAAGTCAAAACTGCATAAGAGTAATAGAAAATACTGCAAGGTGTCGAGGTGATTAACATGTCAGGAGCCAGAGCATGTGATGAAGAACATGTCATGTCATGATCACTACACTGGGATCGCATGTTATTCACGCCCTGTATGGACGGTTGAACAAGTCAATAAGAGCATTTGAGCTGCTGCTAGTCAGCTGCCAGTTCACGGCCAACAAAAGAGAACGGGGAGCGGTTTACCACAGCGACTTCGCCTGGGCTTACTCATTCTGTTGAGCTCATCGCCTCGTCTGTCTCGTCTGAGCAGCCCGACAGCTGATAGAGTAAACAGAGGGGAGGAGTGCTACATGACCGGGAGGGAGGGAGGGAGGGAGGGAGGGAGGAAAAAAGCAAGACTAAGAGAAAGCTTTCTAGCTCCGCAGCGACTACCGGAAGGTGTCAAGACACCTGGAGCTGGAGGGAGGAGTTCAGAAGGCTTGACTGACAATAAAAAAAGAAAAAAAGTGTGTGTGAGAACGATGTAGGGCGACTCCAGGAGAATGTGAGGGAAGAGAGAGAGAGAGAGATCAAAATGAGCAACTTATTATCTGCCAAAGCAGGGAGAGAACAATGCATTTCAACAGATTTTCTGACAGATACTAACCAGGGCTCTGCTCCTCTTGTTTTTAGAGAGGACGATAGCTAGAATGCCGACAACGACGCCCTGCAGAGAGAGAGGAAAAAAAACAAAAAAAACACATGAGATCTACAAAATATCCATGTGGCTGCAACCGTACCCCACCACATTCCAGATAAAAACAACTCCTTGGTGAACACGGCTCTGGCAGCAGCACACTAAAGTGACATGGACAGTAATGACACAGTGCAACAGTATGAAAGACGTCCCCTTCATGTACTCTACCCGGTCTATTTCTACAAGCTTTCACTACAACAATTTGAAGTATGCGCTTAGGTATTTTGTGTGTATTTTGCAAGTTGTTTTTGTCAGGTCTGAAAGAAATTCATCACGGCGTGGTCTGACTTTACAACCGACAATAGGATTTAGTTTGTTCAAGATTGTTTAGTCTGTCGCCGTTTCAAAGTATTTCTTTTGAAAATGCCAATTGAATATACTGTACCATCTGTTTCACAAGTAGGTATGTGTTTTATATACACTATTAAATATTTTTCCTGTTTCCAGGTACACTTTAGGTAATATTATCAATTGAATGTTGAATTATTTATATATATAAATGACTAAATAAATAAAAAATGACATTATACAGCTCCGTTTTTCATTATTAGTATTATTAAAAAGTGCATATCAACTTTTGAAACTCTTGATATTTCAATTAAATATGTACCTACACTCAAAGAACCCTCTGATTATTTTTAAAATCAGAGGGTAAATCAGAATGATTTTAGTGGTTCTCAAAAAGTGTGTTTTTTACAGCACCACAGACAGAACCCATTTGAGCGTGGTGCCTTTATAGCACCAAAAATGTTTCTGCTATGGTACAAAAACAAAAGAACCAGTGTACCAACAGTATTTTGTAACTAGGATTCCCCCTGGTAAAATTCCATGACTTCCTTAATTAAATCAGTTTCCAAAAATGTTCCAACTTCCTGGTTCGTTGAACAGGGGTGAACAGTCTGGTTTCCGCTACAGTGAGGATGAAAACCACCATCTAATACAATGATGGTGTGAAAGAATTTAGAAAATACATTTGGGTACAATCCTGTCAAGTGACCCATTTGTAAAAATGCCTGATGTTCTCTGACCTCCCCGGTGAATTTCCCTGACTTTCCCCTCCAAAATCCATGCCATTCCCAAAATTCCATGACCGGCGGGAACCCTGTTTGTGCTCACCACCAGGCCGGAGGTGAGGGCCACCACATTGGAGATGGCGTACTCCATTGCCCTGGCCTGCTTGTGGAGGTTGATGTGCCTGAGCACCACGCCGTGCACCAGCGCTCCTAACAGGAAGTTGACATGGCCAATGATAACCATGCTGAGTCCCATCTTCATCAGAGCCTTGGGTTCCTCCAGGCTGTCGCAACACAAACCTGAGGACGGAAACGGGTTAAAAAAGCTCAAGGCAGTGAAATACAAAGAAGCAGTATACGAAATAGAGTGGTACAGTGAGTATCAAGTTTAGGTTACAACATCCGTGTTCAGGTTCAGAGTCCCAAGGCTATCCCTGTTCTATTGATCACACACATTACAGGAGCCAGGTCAAAACCACCGGAGAGATGTCACTGGCATTAATGATTACCTGCTGAGCACATAAGGTACACTGCAGACCACCGGGGCTTCCCAGACAAGGCTGGTGTAGTTGGCTAAAAATAAGACAAACTATCACCAAGTCACCACTATCACTCAAACAGCATTTCAGTCAACTGAAATAAAATAAAAGCCTGATTGCACGAAAAGACTGAAAGAACTGCTGCATCCAAAACTAGCTCAAGTTTGAGTGTTTTAGCTAAATTAAAAGTGGCTATTAAGTTCTTACTTTACTTCGAGGAAGTAAAAGTCACCTCTGCTGACATGATATTGATACTGTGAATGTCCTGAGGGAATTCTCCAATTATGTACTCTCCCTTCTGACACAGTCCAAATACAACTAAAGAAACTGAAACTGAACTCCCAATTTCAAAATAAAATACAAACTATTGCCAACTGCTATACTAACCTGAGCTAAACTAAATTACTAAACTAACCCTGGTCCAAACAGGCAGCCGGGCTGGATGATGAACAGTATGTCTGCCAAAAGATATATTGAACATGACAACATGCTGCAATAGTTACCTATATAATGGGTTAGAATAGTGCAGAACTGCTCCATCTGTGTGTTCAAATAGAAGTACTATTACTCATGTCGAATTCTGTTCAGGGACCTAAAGGTTATTAAACTACGTTCTAAAACGGTCACCCCCCCAAAGGGAACTGGTTATCCATTTGGGTATGTTCCCTGCAAATCATTTGATTGGTTATTATTAGGGATGTTAAAGGGATAAAGGGATGTTCTCCTTTAATCATATCAGCAAGGCTAGTATAAATCAGAGCCCAGAATTGATTGATTTAATGACAGAACCTTTTGTACTTTCTGATGTTATGGCCAAGAGTAAAAAATGACCCAAGTAGAAACTGAATGTTCTATTGGAAGTGCTGGTTCTTGAAAGTACACAATTTAACTGTGTGTTTGGACATCTCCATCTTAACCATTGCTCACGCCTTCACACTGTGACAAGACGTTTCAGAACCTGAGTCTTTTGGGAATTCCCATACATGCTCATACATTCCTGCTCTTTCCTCAGACTGAACCATAGTGACCACTTACCTTCCACATACCGTCAAGACGCCGCGTGGACATTTTAGCCCTGTCACAGTAAGCGGTCTAGTATTGTGGCCCCGTCTAGTCTAAATTAAAGAGACGTTTGCTACATTTCCAAATTGAACCTGAGTGTAACAAACCGTTTTGCAAAAAACATACTCATATTCAGTGGTACATTCCTACTTCATGAAGAAAATGGTAAAATAAAAAAGTACTAAAAAAAATTTGAATAATTGATGTAATCGTGCAATTAGAAAGATTCCCCTCCGAAGAGATCCCAAAGATCTCCATCTACCCCACCTAAACGAACTCTGTTTCAAAGTTTTGAACAAATCATGTCCGCGGTCTCGATTTAAACAAACATAAACTTTCCAATCCTGTTCGTTACCTGTATTGGCCATCTCCGTTAAGTCACCATTCGTTTAAATTGACGGTGGTGTTTGGGGTTCGGACTCGGAGCGTGTGTGTGTCTCTCTCTGCCAATCTAGCCCTTTAGCACCAGTGTCAAGCCACACAGAACAAAAAACCCCATAGAACTTCTGGTCAAAATATGCTCATTTTCAAAATAAAACGTTTATTAACGGACATATCAAGAGCGGTTTCGCTTTAAGCTTTGATTGGCCATGCATTTCGGAGTTTATCTGTTAGTTTGAAAGATTCGCAGAATTTCCTCAACCTATAGAGGACCGTCTAGTATCTCAATTTGAGTTAAATCATGAAAATGGCGTTAATTGGACGTCACATCGGCGACATGTGGCAACGAGTAATGCAAAGCACCAAAGTGAAAATAAACAACATATTTACGGACTAATCTATAGGAAATTTAAAAAAAACATTTAGTGTTTGTTTCCCAGAACCTTCTATACACCCCATTACCTCTACCTCTGCCAAATGTTATGCTTTTATTTTGAAGCCAGTCGCCAAAGTTTCGATTTTGTTTGTGGTTAATTTCGGCTAGCCTGATGCAGAGCACAGTCGCACCTGTTCGTCCCTCCCTATATTAATGGTAGCCTATTTAAACGTACAGGTGATTTCCTGAAATTGAATCTCTCAAATCGTTATCTAAATCTGGGCATATAGCGCATAGATTAGTCTTTAATTGATTTGTAGATGTAGTTGATTGTTTTCTTTATGAACGTAAACAAGCTAAATGTGCTACACTCAACATAGTATAATAGACCTTTAGTGCCACCAGGCGGATAAAAGCCTGGAAAAACTTGAATGGAAAGCAGTGCCCTTGGAAAAAGACCTATGGTAATCCTATAATACATCTTTTAGGTTTACCATAGGTCTAGTATAGGAATATTATAGTGATACCATGGAGGCATAAACTCACGATTGAGTATCACAGGCACACTATAAGTCTCTATTGGAATATCATGGGAATATTATAGTGACACTATAGCTGATCAAAAGACCATAAAGTAGTAGATGGTCACTGTAAACTCACTATTGAGTACCACAAACACATTATAAGTCCCTGAAGGAATATCATAGGAATATTATAGCGATTTTTCATTGGGGTGCTTACCCTTAAGGATTTGTTTTGGTAGCTCATTTTGTCAAGCTTTTTAAATTTCCAGTTTTCACAGTATGGTGTAATTGGCCTTTAGTGCCACTAGGCGGAGAAATAGACCTAGTAAAACAACAATCTGCAGTAGATTTCACCCATAGAAAGTCCTTCATAAACAGTGTTTCCATTTCCAGTTGTAGCCAAAGTTGAAGACATTTTTATTTTCAGTGATTTGACAAGCTACGAAATACAAAATAAGCACAAAATAAAATCAATTTTGATCAATGGGGACAAAAAGCGAGGATGGTCAGAGGGCCTATGGCAATCTAGTGAATGTTGGAAATAACTGTTTTGTGTCAGTTAGGATAGCAAAATATTTATTACGATAGTAATAAATGTGAGTGAGGTAATTTGGTGTGTGTGTCAAAATGTTATGCACAGAAAATTATTTTGTAATTTAAATTGAAATACACTTTGGAAAAAAATCACTGATATTGATCAAAAGAAGTCTCTTGATTCCCTGTACTGTAGCTTTTCCACTTGGTCTACATCTATATTTTTGTTGTCATGCATCCATCACAGTTCGCCTCAGCAAAGATCTTTTTAGACGAGGTGTGGACGCTGCCTCGTTGTCTGAGATTCAGCACCCGGATGGCGATAAGATAGAAAATCTCACAAATGTTGAGGATCACACAGATAACAGACGCCCCCACCATAAAGTAGGTGAAAACCGTCTTCTCGGTGGGCCGGGACACGAAGCAGTCCACCGCATTGGGACAGGGCCTGACGTCACACAGGACACGCCTGGGCAGCCGAAAGCTGTCGTAGATGAGGTGGAGCAGGTAGAGGAAAGCCACCTCGACGGCTGTCTTGATGAAGAGGCTCAGCAGATAGGTCCACCACAGCCCTCCGTGCTTCTGGCCTGGGTTTTCGTACAGCCGCGCGGTTTCGCCGTACTTGGCCCGGTACTTGCGTTCCCGCTCCTCCCGGTAGGCCACGTGCAGCACCACCATGAAGGAAGGGCAAGTGATGAAGATGAGCTGCAGGGCCCAGAGACGAACGTGCGAGATGGGAAAGAAGTAATCGTAGCAGACGTTGGTGCATCCAGGTTGGCGTGTGTTGCAATCGAAGTGGCCCTGGTCGTCACTCCATACCCGCTCGGCGGCCACCACGAACACCATCACCCGGAAAACGAAGACCACGGAGAGCCAGATGCGCCCGAAGGCAGTGGAGTACTTATTCACTCCACTAAGCAGCCCCTGGAGAGAGTTCCAATCCATGATTTCGGCTTTTCCTTCGCTTTTGACCTTCGATCCTTGAGAAGTATCTCTTCAAACCTTCGAGGGACGCTACAGGAAAACAAACTGGAGAGCTAGAAGAAGATAGAGAGACAAAAACCACATCTTGAGATATTCTTAAGATGTTTAGCACACACATGTCACGAGAAGCACAATGAATTTGATCACAGAATAAAGAATGTAGCACACACATGAAGATGTTTTTCATCAAAGTCCCCTGGTAAATCTGTAAATCTGTAAATAGCTTAAAACTGAACAAGACGGACCCAACGTACAACAACATAAAGCATGAGTAGAATTTCATAATGTACCTCAAGAGTACATGTCAGTCCATCATGTCCCTCTGTCCGGCAAATACACCTGCTGGGGGAATAAAGTGAAGAGGTAGTTCGAGCGACCTCTCCTCTCCAACTGCTCTCAGTTATTGGCTGGGTAAAGGAAAGAACTCTTGTCCATAATCTGGAGGTGTGGCCAGGGCCTTTTGGAATCCATCCAGAATTTCCCTTCACGCAGCCCCTCGTTAAAGGTCTCACTTCCAACTTCACGTGGCGGGGGAATCTTTTCACTGAACTCAACATCCCTCTGTAGCTCCTTGTCGCCTTCAATGTACCTCAAAGCAGACATTTAGCTAAGACTAGACTGAGATCCTGGAACCACAAATATTAAAATCACTGTCACCGCTGATTCGTGACGGGGTACCCTAACGGAGATGTCAGTTACTGATGATTACAGCCGAACAAGTGTGTCGATGTGACTTGTGTAACTTGTGGAGGCTTTACAGAAGAAGAAATGTACAACAAGTAGACCCTGTGTTTATCTAGCATGCCTACACTTACATGGTTGCTGATCCCCACGTTTTTTCCGAACAGGTGACTTGGTATCAGTTCCATTAAGCAACTTTGATTTTGAGCTGTGCCCTCTGTCTACACTTTGATTAGTCAGGCTTAAACAGGGGCCACCACCTAGCATTTGTTTGTGCAAGAGCTCTGGAGCCATTGGTACTGGCACAGAATTGAGATATGGAGTACCGGTATGACAAGTGTATCTAACAAATGTGTGCTCATGTCAGATGTTGATTCACCACTGCCTCCTTCATTACTCAACTCTTGATAATTTTGACAAAGCTACGTCACACGAAACTACAACCTTTTATTCCACATCCTGTAGAATGCAGGATGTCTTTATAATTGGTCATAATTGGGTGGCCTGAAAATTAGGAGTGGTCATTTTTATCAACCTTTGTCAATATCACTACTCCCATTCCATCAGTGTCCATGTGTAGGCTGGATCATATTGTTCCCAAGAGGTTTTGGTGTGTCACGTTGTGATCCTTTCGTGTTTGAACACGTTTTGATCGCCTATGTGGCGCAGGGATTTCATTTAGGATCTCGCTTGGTTCCTACGCATGCATGTGGGAGTCTTATTAATGATTAATCTCTTTTATAATATTCCAGCTATCACATTTCACCGGTTAATCATTCAAAAGCTGAATCGTATGTGTGTATTCATGTAAATATTCAGGTGTGATTTGGTTCAGAAATCCTTCTTACATAAATGAGGAATGCGTGGCATGAGAAATTTCAGGGGAGGGTCCTTATGTCTGCTCATACATGGCTCTTTTGAGAAATAGGTTTATATTTCACCACTCTCACACCTCAGAATAAGTGTAGCAGAATTTTATTTGAACACCATGATATTCCAGTGACATAAAACAAAATAATCATATAAATTATCTAAAAGTAATACCAAATAACATATACCAGTTATTTCAGATCACAAGCATACAAAAAGGATCACACACATTTTCAGATCAACATTAGGGGACCAAAACATTACTGAACATGGTTTTGATGTAAAATTGTATGACAGACTTGACTTAGACTTCGTAAACAACATTTTCTGCTTCATTTGGTTTGTTTTTTTGTCAGATCGCCCGACAGGACCAAGAGTACAGAGGTTACTTTGTCCTCAAGCCTATTCCCTTCCTGTGACGATATGTCTTTCAGGAGATGGCCACACTGTACGCTGGGGCAGAACTCTCTTTGCCTGCTTCCCCCTTGCCGTCGGCCATCTTCATCTTCTGCGGGCCAGGCTCTTTGACCAGCGAGTTGTCCTTCCCAATCAGAGGGGTCTTGGGCATGACGAAGGAGTTTTCCCTCTTGGAGCGACGTCCTCTTCCAAAGCACTCCCAGCATCTCTTCCCACACAGGTAGATGACCTCGCAAAGGGTGAGGAGGACGCACACGAAGCTGGTCACCACCATGAAGATAGTGAATATCTTCTTCTCCGTGGGCCTGAGGAACACATAGTCAGAGATAATAATGAGATATACTGAGAGAACTTTATTGATCCCCGAAGGGAAATTTGCTTTTCTCTTGCCCCTCTCCACAGGGAGGTCAAAGGTCATGGTCAGATGTTCAGCGTTCCTAGACCTTTTAATGTCTTGCTCAAGAAGCAATGGTGTTTGATAGGAAACAAACAATATGACATTTCTTCTAAGGAAACTAAAATGTGGTAGTAATATGAGAGGAAAGCCAGAATTGAGTTTGTGAGGATGCACGGCTTTACCCTTACCTGGCAATATAGCAGTCCACCACGTTGGGACATGGATCCTCGTTGCATTTCACCAACGGTGGGAAGAAGGTGGCCTCGTAGATGTAGAACAGCAGGAAGACAAACACAACCTCCACCACTATCTTGAACAGCAAGCTGAGGAAGTAGGTCCACCAAAGCCCCCCGCGCTTCTTCCCCGTGTTGCTATAGAGAGGGGTGCAGTTTTCGCCGCATTTCAGCCGGTGCTTGCGCTCCCGTTCTTCACGGTAGGCCACGTGGAGAACCACCAGGAGGGACGGGCAGGTGACGAAGATCAGCTGGAGAGCCCAGAGTCTGGTGTAGGAGATGGGGAAGAAGTGGTCGTAGCAGACGTTGAGACAACCGGGCTGGCGGGTGTTGCAGTCAAAGTCTTTCTGCTCGTCGCCCCAGACCTTCTCGGCGGCCACCACGAACACCATGAGCCTGAAGATGAAGACCACGGAGAGCCAGATGCGGCCGAACGCCGTGGAGTATTTGTTCACCCCACTCAGGAGGCCTTGGAGGAAGGCCCAATTCATGCTCTTGCTTTAGAGGACTTTAGGACGGAGCCCAGAAAACTAAACCTTCCAAAAAAAAAAAAAACTAGGCACACAATTTGCCTAGACAGGGTCCTCACCTAACACAATACACACCGAACTGGGCACGTCAACCACGGTGGCTCTTGATACAGGACTAAATACTACTGCATTCTTGGCACAAGTTGGAGGGGAGGGAATAATACAGAAGAAAAGCAAACATAGACTCTTTAACCATGCAGTCATCGGTAGGAGTGTCAATAGGAAACACCTTGACTTGTAGGAGAGAGAGGGGGGGGGGGGGGGGGAGAGAGATTGATAAGGCTATATGAGGACTTCTCCTCATAGAAGCAGACAGGTTAGGCTCTTCAATGCCAGTTCAAATAAAATTAAAGTTGAAGACCAGTTTCATTTGCCTGTAGAGTAAAAAACGGTATGCGCCTGTGCAATCAGGGACATTTCTGACTAATATTAGCTTAATTTTTTAAACTGTATTCAAGAGTCTAATGCAACATTTAACCATATTTAAAGGGTAATTCCGGTATTTTTAAACCCGGGCTCTATTTGTACATATTATGTCATTTATACCCCAAAATAGGTCCAAAAAGTTTTGGAATTGCTCCGGTAGATCACCTCAGCCAGCAGTCGCGAAACAGGCTGCAATGGCTGCAACGTAATCCGCAGGGGCAAGTGCGCGCGATCAAAGTACGTTTACTAAAAGTGCTTGTTTTTTGCTACTGACAGACTCAGATTGTTATTCCTGACAAGTGTCTGACAACATTACGGAAAGGATCCCTACATGGATAGACCTTTGTTTAACCAGAAACAGAAGTCTCACTCAAGGAGAAGTCTCGCTCTGAAATCTGAAAGATGAGGTGAGTTGTTGCAGGAAGAGGTTAAACAAAGGTTTCTGGTTAAAAAAAAGCTCTAACTCTGTAGGGATCCTTTCCATAATGTTGTCAGGCACTTCCAATAACAATGTGAGCCTGTCAGTGGCAAAAACAAGCACTTTTAGTGGACGCACTCGCACAGATTACGTTGCAGCCATAGCAGGCTGTTTCGCGACTGCCGGCTGAAGAGATATACTGGATCAATTCAAAAAATGTTTTTACCTATTTTGAGGTATAAATGACTAATATGTACAAGTAGAGCCCAGGTTTAAAAATACCGGAATTCCCCTTTAAGACATTTTTAAGGAATTTAGATAATTCAATTTAAAACATTTTAAGACTTCTTGAGGACCTACAGACATCCTGTGTGTTGTTCTGTTAGGGATAATTATATTATGTCTATAAATGTGTGCGTATGCATGTGTGTTGGAGAGGTCCTGTTGTTACTTTTCATGCATAACTACTTCAGAACCTTATACATCCTGTGTTTTCAATCAACGGTCACTGCTGTGAGGTGACAGAATGACCTAGAGGTCAGAAAGCCAAAGGGGTTACAGGTTTGACAAATAAAGGTCTTACACCCGAAACATTGACAAAAGTAAATTCATTCAGAGGAGACTTTTATTTTCTCTGTGGACTTTTTGTCTGAACCACAAAACACAACTCAACAGCGTGCATGTACTTTTCTATTTTTGTTTCATACCCACAACAGTAATGTATCCTGTTGAAGTGCCCTTGAGCAAGGCACCGAACCCCTGCCTGCTCACTCATTGTATGTTGCTCTGGATAAGAGTGTCAGCTAAATGCTGGAAATGCAAAAATGCAAAAGTAGACTTGGGGAGTCGTCAATGTGCACAGAAAAGAAAACTTTTGGGTTTCCCTCCCTTTCATAAAACGACTTCCTGAATTAGCGCTGCGAATGTGTTGGGTGGCGCTGCGTCAAGGTAGCCAGAAGAAGCAAGTCTAAGACAGGAAGTTAGGCAATTTTGTCCTCAAAATAAAAGCATAAAACTGGTCACATGAAAAAAGTATTGGTTGTACAGAACATTTTAGAAAAAACAAACATCAGTTGTATTTTAATTTACGAATAACTGCTCATGAAAGATATACCTTATTTTCACGTCGTTACTCTGTATTACCCAAATAAAGATTGCAATGCGTTCGTCAAGACGGGTTTTATTTTAAAAATGTCAACCAGAAGTCATAATTATTATCCTGGTTGGCTTGACAGTGGTGTCGGGTGAGGGGGTCATAAAATGAGACAAGACTCTCCACACTTACATAGGCTGATTCCCCACTGCATCGCTGGACTAGACAATGTGACCCTGCACGGTTCATCCTCTACTAGTTGTTAACCGTCAGCCCCAGACCGAGGAGTTAGTTTGCGCTGAACGGTTGTGTGGACCAGCACTTTTTCCAGTTTTTCCATCTCCTCTCTCCGCCCAGCCGGCTGCAGCCTGCCCCTCTACACCGACAGGAGGTAAGAGAGAGGTGCGCCGCGGTGGGACAGTCCGGCTAGTTAGCGAGCTAGCTCGTTAGCAAGCGGCTGTATTCCGCTACCTCACACTAATGTTAGCGCTTAGCCGTGTCTCAATACTAAACTATTGCTCATATCAACCTGTTTGAAATACTGTCAATGTTCCATTAGCGAATTCCCAATATTAGCCTGTGCTAACTAGCCGAAGCTAGCCAGACATTTTGATGAGTGTCAAGTCGTTCAAAATACTTCCGGTCACAACCTTCAAAATAAAACCCATATTGATGAATGCATTTAATGATTTCTAAATAATCTAAAATGGTATTACATAGTTAAAGAGGAATCTGTGTGAAATGTTGCTGTCTTAAATTGTATTGAGTGTTCGGCTCAAAATACTGCATACCAGTCGCTTCATTGCAAAACTATTGGTTTCGACCTTCAGAAACCTCTATCCAACCCCATTATTAACAATGCTTTTATTCTGAAGGCAAAATCCACATAGTTCCGCTTTGCTGCCTCTTTCTGGTTTGCTTGACACAGGACATGGCTAGTTAGCTGCCCGAACCTAGGAGGCTGGTACTCCAGCGAACTAAGCAAAGAGTTAACAGTGTACGCTTAGCCAACACGGCTAGCTGGCTAGCGAGCTATCTGCTGTTGTAGGTTTGCCAGCATGCCAAGAAAGCCAGCTTAACCGCAACACACTGCAGCAAGTCCACTGTCTGCTTCAGCAGAGGTCCAGCCGAGCTGAGCTTCACCGAGCCATGCGACAGTGGTGTGTCCCGGCTGCGACCCCACGCACTGAACCACTCCCCACGGGGCGCCTCTCAGTGTCACCCCCTCCACCAGGTAACGACGGGACACGTATCTTTGTACTTTGTAAGCCAATTCCAGCTTTCAGTTTCGTGCAGAATTACCTTGTTTTGTACTGCTATAACCTAGAATACAAACTAGTGTAGTAGAATTGTCTGACTTAGCCCCGATAGGTGCCGTCCTCTGTTAAAGTGACGCCAAACTTCCTTTAAAAAGTCTAGCAGTTAAAAGGTCTACTTGCTTATAGATCCATACGTGGTAGAACTCAAGACGTTTCACGAATCGTTGGGGTCTGCTGATAAATTCGGAATACATCCGATCCACCGAGCAGCATTTTATTTCAACACAATCTCAACTTTTATAAAGATACGGCTTGTGAGAACGACAGCAGAAACAATTCTGAAAATGTTACTGAAACAAGTGCCACTTGGTGGATCATATGTATACCGAATTGTAGAGTGGCTCCTAACCATTCGTAGTAGGTCTTAAATCATCTTCCACAGAGGTGTACCTTTGCTGATATGCAAGGCAACGGGAATTGAGAGATTTTTGAAAGGAGTTTGGCGTGACTTTCTCACCACACAAGGAACTGGTCTTGAATGCTCGGTTACTTATGCCTGGGTGATCTTAGTTTCATTCCAACCTGGACAAAAGGTGCAAGGTTATCCCCAAGTGTCTGTGCCAAGCCTCGAGACTGTGCCAAAGTTTTTCACGACCCAAAGGTTCCTCAAAGGAGACTGCAGTCTGATTTTCTTTATTTTTTTCTCCAAAGTTCAGTTTTATCATTATTTTTTTTTTAGAATTGCTTGTAGTTATTATGTAAATAATACTGTTGAACAAAATGAAAGTCACCTTTGCATTCAAAGTCCTCCATCCATGATAAATATACCCAGACGAAACAAAGCTGGTGTTTGAATTCAGCATTTCATGTCTGTTTGCCGTTTCATCTATTAATAATCTTCTCGCCTCCTGAAAAAGTCTTACATCATATTATCTAAACTCAAGGCCTTAAAAGGTGTTGAATACAGATAAATATAGCATTTTAAGTCTTGATTCACTTTTAGAAGTCTTAAACGTATTATGGTCTAATTGTGTGCTGTTTCTGAGAATTCAGCCCAGTTAAGCAGAACCATATTCTGATAGGTCTACAGTCGTTTTCATTCGCAAAATTGGTCTTATGTTTCATTCTAACTGGCATTACAAAGGTTTTAAAGAGTCTCAAATGTAACTTGATGAAACTTAAACACCTTGTTTATGTCTGTAGATGCCAGAATGGAGTGCTGCGAGGTGGAGCCGCGCTACACCATCGAACAGATTGACCTCCTCCAGCGCCTGCGTCTGTCGGGCATGACCAAACCCCAGATCATCCACGCCTTGGAGTCCCTGGAGAGGCTCGACCCAGACCACCGCCCACCGTACTGTGACTCCCACCCCGCCCCGTCCAATAACACCCCCGCCGCCGCCGCACCGGCCCCGTCCTCCTCCTCGTCCTCGTCTTCCTCTCTCTCGCTGGCTTCTGCCACCACGCAGACCTCCGGCCTGGACGGCGCCGCGCTCTCCCCCAGCAACAGCTACGAGGCCTCGCCCCCGCCCCTCTACCCTCCTAGCGTGGGGGTTCAAAGGTCATTCAGCTATGACATGATGGGAGACGACGACTGGGACCTGGAGGAGAAGGTGGAGGAGTACATGAGGTGAGAAGGATGGAGAGAGAGAGTGAGCGAGAGATTAAAAGTAAGGCTATATGAGGACAACTTGAAGGAAAGACCAAACGATTGGTGGAGACAAAGGAAGACTATTATAACATCCGATAATGACAGCGAATGTCCCCGGTGGTGCAAGCTTATTCTCCAGAATATTTAGTTGAGTTAATTCAGGTCAGCTGTAGGGGGATGTCTGAATAAAGAGAGGCATCAGTGAATAAGGTTAGACAGAATGATGGCTGTTGTTTTAACCACAGTGTAGTGGTCCTAATGCCGTGCTGCGTTGTTGTTGTCGTCACAGGAGGGACAGTAACCTTGTGAAAGAAGAGATCAAATCGTTCCTCAACAATCGCAGGATCTCTCAGGCGATCGTGGGCCAAGTCACAGGTACTCTGCTTTCCCCGTAGTAACACATTTTTGTCACCACATCATTCCAGCCTAGATAACCGGTATTAGATCGGCCAATATTAGCAGCAATCCAAGTATTACTCAATTTATAGTCCCTTCATGCTGCCTAGTATTCACATGTTATTGAACAATTACAGCATCGGTTTCATTTATTTATACATTTGAGCAAATTGCATAACAATCTTCAATCAAATAAAGATAATGATACATTCTAAGAATAAAATGGAAAATGGGCTACACAACACAGGCTAGATCAGTGCCTCTCAATCCTGGTCAGTTATACCTGGGACGCCACGTGAATGCAATTAACTACCTGGTAGGGTAGAAAACCAGCAGGGTTCTGGCCCCCCCGAGGACCAGGAGTGAGGACCACTGGGCTAGAGGATATGGCTTCTCTGTTTTTTTTGGACACAGGTCATTGATGGATTCTCATGGATAGATTTTTCAGAATCGGTTAACGGATAAAAACGTCTTTCATAATAGGTGAATAGATGAAGAACAGTGCAGTAGGTCAGGGCTATTACAACAGTGGTATTGAGCCTGCATAGCCAAGGCTCCTCTTCTAAACAATAGGTGCTATGCTGAAGAGCTTCCCAAATGGCAGCATTCTTACATCAGGCAACATTTTCCCTCCAACTGGGAAAGTTTTCTATTGTGCCAAAGCACAAGTCATGAAAGCCTCAGCATGGGGTCAGCTTCTTTTACTGAGCATGAATACTTGGGAACCGGATCAGCTCCAATCCCAATGTCATGAATGTGTTATAACATGTTTTGCCCTCCTCCTCCCCCACCCATCCACCTGTCCTCCCACCCGGACAGGCATCAGTCAGAGTTACATCTCCCAGTGGCTGCTGCAGCAAGGGCTGGAGATGAGCGACTCCAAACGCAGAGCTTTCTACCGCTGGTACCTGCTGGAGAGGAATAACCCAGGTGAGGCGCAGGGCAGAGGATGAGGGTTTGTGGGGGTTGGGCTGGGAATAGAGGGGAACGTGTTTTCAGATGTAGTGTAGGACTGGACAGTAGAGCAGCGGTACTCCACCCTGTGCAACTGAGGCCCCAGAGTATGCAGGTTTTCATTCCGTCAAGCTGATTTCACCAACTAGTTCCCCTCTTTCTGGTGTGCTAACCAGTGGGAATCGGCTGAATGAAAACCTGCAGAACTTACTACACCGCTGCAGAAGAGGATTGGGGATCACAACAGGGAGAATGGAGTCTGGCTATAGGATTGAATGTTTGTCTAGTGTTAATGGATCAATGATTTGACCTGAGCAGGAAGAAAGGATGCAAGAAAAAGGATGATATTCTCGCGAGCGGGGACCGCTGCTTGCTAACCTTCGCTTCCATCTGACCTCCTCTTTTCCCCCCCATCTCGTCCTGTTTTGTGTTTTTTTTGCATGGTAAACCCACCCGCCTCACCCATCCCCGTCTCACCCTGGTCCTTGAGGGCTGCGAGGTCAAGGAAGGACAAGAGACAAATCTATAATTTTAGAGGAAAGACAAATGATAAAGGTAGTCCTGTCACTGGAGATGCTAATCAATAATATTAAGGCATCTGGTTGGAAATGAAACTTTAGTGGGTGAATGCGGTTTGTCTGTACAGGCTAGAGTAACAGCTTGGGTTGTTGTTGACCTCTGTGTCCTAGCATACAGGGATGGGGCTACTGCAAAAGGTCTGCATGAATGGGCAATTACTTAAACAGCTGCACTTCACCAGGGGTTTGCACGCATGACAGACCCACAGGTTACAAGCCAGGCCAAAGACAACTATTGTTGTTGTTTATTTTGTTTTTTTTATTGTTTTTATTGTCACAGTATTAGATTGTAGTGCAATTATAGAGTCTATGCCACAAAGCCACTGATGGACCATATGCTGTCCCTGCCCCCCACCCCCCCCCCATCTCATCTAAATCCTTCCATTTGTTTCTACTCCCCACCTGCCCAAGCTTTGCCTCAGCTACTGTGTAGTTTTCAGCCCTGATCCTGGGGGTACTCTGGTGCTGGTTTTCATTCCTACATGGCTAACAAACAGGCTATTAACAATGATACTAACAATAACAACCTTTTCCCCCGCGATGTTTCCGATCCAAGGCGGGCACATTACTTCACTTATGATAGAAGCTCCTTTGGACCTGCCCCCTTGTAAACCTTAAAGGACAAGACCTGGCCCCCTGTTACATTTACAGTAACACAATCGGTTAGATTTTCTTACACCGGGAATGCATTAGAAGCAAGTCGACATTTGCTTTTGACAGGCAGGTCTACAGGAGTGTGCTAATTGAACCCAAAGCCAGTTCTTAATGACGTAAACATTGACACTTTAAATCTCCAATCACGTTTTTGCCCAACCTCCTTGTCTAATAATCTAATCCACGGCTGTGGCCTGCCTGACCATTGGTTTTGTCCTGACTGAAGGGCTGAGGTGGAGTGAAAGCCAGCACAGCCTGAGTCCCATGCCCAGGGCCAGGGGAGGGGACAGAGACGGGACGGTAGCAGGGGCAAGCGCCAGCCTCACCAACATCCTCCCCAACCCCAACCTCAACCTCAACCCCAACCCGGCCTGGGGCAGGCAGAGGGAGCTGCTGATGCACTTGTTGCCGTGGTACACTGCTGCCGCCGCAGCCAACCAGGCCCAGCCAGGTAACCACGCCTCGCCACGGCCTCAGCAGCTAACCTCGGAAGATACCTGCACATCACCTCGCCTGCATGCCGGTCGCTGTGTACACACCCTTTTATGGTCTAGGGACGCATCTCAATAGGCTCAAATGGCTTGCCCCTCCTCGCCAGCAGAGACAAATTGGAGAATTTTACCCCTAAACATGAAAAGGAAGCCGCTCCATACTATTGAGATGGATCCTTT
The DNA here is from genome assembly GCA_034670385.1 of Hoplostethus mediterraneus. Lineage (NCBI taxonomy): Eukaryota > Metazoa > Chordata > Actinopteri > Trachichthyiformes > Trachichthyidae > Hoplostethus > Hoplostethus mediterraneus. The sequence goes on along the minus strand of JAXDDW010000028.1, from coordinate 1,540,389 downwards.
TGTCATTGCCATAGTTGCAGCAGTCCAACCTTGATTGTTGTCATAATAACTTTGGGCCTAAATTCTCTTCATCAGGTGCTACCTTGTCGATGCGTTCTTTGGTGAAGGAGGAACCTGACTGGAGGACAGGGATCATGGCTGGGGACAGGGCTGGGATGGTGGGCGGGCCTCTGAGGCTGCGCAGAGGAAGCAGGTTCACCTGGAGGAAGGAGTGCCAATCAATCATGGAGAGGTGAGCCAATCCTAGTGCCCAGGACTGTTAAAAAAAGACAGTTATGCTGCATTCATCTCATGCATTCACCCACTAAAGTTTCATTTCCATGGTAGATGCAAGCTTCCTACTTGGAAATACTGTTCAACTCTGCTTTCAGGTGCTAAGTAGTATTTGGGAGGTTTGTCGATGGACCCGGATCTCTCTGACTTCCTGAATTTTGACGTCACCAACAAAGAAATACCTGTAGTCAAGTGTAGGGGGGTGATACATCTTGAACAAACAAACAAAGTGAGCAAGTCTCATCGCATTTTGTGATCACAACTTTGGCAGGATACAATGGCTTGCTAGAGTTTTTGTTTGTGGAAGATATTGCAATGATTGGTGTGCTGTAAAACATGAACTCAAATGTATCGTCATGCAATGGATGTGTACCAACCGGGTATGTTGTTCTAGCAGCCCTGGGATGGCCCTCCAATTGTCCAAAATTAGCTATCATTAAAATACACGTTACTGGTATAATTGCCAATTTTATAATTTTCCAATATGCCGAGGTCGACTTTCAATATTAAATCTACCTTCTTTTTTTTTTTTAAATGGTGAGGTCTGCCAAGTAGGCTGTCAAACAGTACTTAATGATGGTCTGTTGATAATTTGCGTGTGTGAAGTGTGTGCTACTGTTTTATATTTACTGCTATAGAGAGACAGAACCTATAGTCATTCATTTTGATGTGAATCGAGACTTTCCGGCACACAGAGGGAATTTTTTCCCGGCCATTGGATTTTCTCCAAGTATCAATAAATTGATCAGGAGAACTGAAGTCTACAGAATGCCATATTGACGGCCTCAAACAAGCGTGGATGACTGAAGAATTGCAAGTCGTTGCTCTTAACCGTCAAGTTGTTCGGACGGTTATTCCCATACGACTTGAATGCAGCATTAGTTGAGTTAATTGTCAATTATAACGACCTTGGTCAGAAGTCCTTCAGTGTCTTGCTTTTGATTTGGTGTGAAACTGTTACGGGTGTTTTATTTCTTGCCGCGGGCGGTATATTGCATCCTTGCTTATCTCTCCTTAACATATTTGTCCCAAACGGCAACAGTCTTCTCAGCAGCTGACGGAGGATGCTGAGAAGAAGGAGTACGCATTCTTTCACAGCTCCTAACCACTGTGTACAATTGATTTCTCTATTATATGCTTGCTGTAAGTATAGGGTGCAGTCAGGGCACTCACAGTAATAAGACCACACAGGCACTCAGACAGCGCTCACCAGCACTGCTCCCGGATTACGCAATTCTACTGCAGTGCTGATCCTTATGAGCTAGTTTAGACTGAAGGACGATACAGTAGAGGTTAAGATGGTGTGTGTGTGTGTGTGTGGGGGTGTGTGTGTGTGTGTGTGTGTGTGTGTGCGCGGGACAGAGTGGGCAGGCTAGGGCACCAGGGAGGGAGGGAGGGTAAGAGAGAGGATGAGAAGGCTGGAAGAAATTGATCCTTGTGTGTTTTGTAAAGTGAGATTATTCTTCTTTTTCAGCCTTGGAGGGATATAAAGGGAGCAAGACGAGAATATGGGAATTTAGGAAAGGAAGGACAGGGAGACAAAATGGCAACGTTACAGTGATCTTTACCATGATTTTATTATTTATTAATTTATTTTTCTCTCACAAGGGCAACCTCATATTTCTAGGCCTGGAGGAGAGATTTAAACAGGCAGTGCAGAACCTAATCCATTAATGTGTCCATTAATCTACTCCTTTACTGTGAGGATTGGATTATGGTCACAGCGTTCTCATGAAGCTGCTCTTTTATTGGATAAATGTTGTGTCCTCACTCTCCTCTGATTCAATACAAGGACTCTAAAAATTGATGAGGCGCAACGTTTTGGCATACCTAGCGGCTCTCCGACTGCTGCTATTTTTCAATAAATCCAGAGCCTTTGTTTGCTGCAGAATAATCGAACTGTGCCCAACACTTTTGTTTGGATGTTTGTATCTTCCAGTTTCTTCATGGAGAACCAGTATCCAGATGAGGCAAAGCGAGAGGAGATTGCCAATGCCTGCAACTCAGTCATCCAGAAACCAGGTACCAAGAAGCATCTGTCACGGTATCTGGGCCTACCCCGATCGAAAGTCTCCCCGGGCATAACTGTTCATAATAATAGCTCCGATAATCAGCGTCTTACACCTTGAAGTCCTAAAGCAAGATGCCCCTCTATCAAGCTGGCACACCACACACTTTATCTTAATATTAGGGAAACAAAATAACAACATGAGGCTGTTTTCTATTGTTTAGTTATCATATCAAAATCTGTTACAAACACGCCTGATCGGATTAACTCTGTGATTCTTTCTCTATATTTGGGTAAGCATGCTGCTAGTGACATCATCATGCAAGAAGCGCAGCACTTGAATACTGGCCAGTGCTGAGTTTCATGACAATACTGTTATTTGTCACTACAAGGTGCACAGCCAATCACACAGCAGTCCAGTTCTAGATCAGCAACGCAACAATATAACCGTAATTTAACTGAATTAGTATGTAACCTGATAAACTGGCCGAGAATATTACGCCTGTGATGCTCATAGTTGGCTCTGCTCGCAAGAGTAGGCTTCACTGCTGTCGTGTAAGGTAGAGAGATGTGGATTAAAATTGAATAAGACACTGTCCAGGGTGGTGTGAGGCCACATGGGTATTTTGAGAGTAATAGTCTTTGTGTTTGGAGGTGATGAAACATTGCTTAAAAATGAGTCTCTTTAAAAAAAGAAAAAAGGCAGTGAGGGGGAGAGAGAGAGAGAAAACCACCGACATGGCAACATTTTTTGATTTATACCTGTCTCAAATGGGAGCCTAAAAGTCTGGATGGAGCGATTTGCGAATAATGCATGAAATCGGTGCCGCCGGAATGAAGTAACACATCGAATTTACATGCACTCTTGCAGCAAAAAAGCATCCATCAATTGCACAGACGGGCACTGCAGCAAAAGGAGCTCTACATCCACTTTGTTGTCAATAACAGGGGCATTTGCAAAGGCCACCAAATGCCAAGCAAGTTGGAAAGGGTACAGAAACGCAATGACAACATTCATTGCCAAAGAGCTGATCTCTTTCCGTACAGCGAACCAGCAGTTATTCAGAGGTATGATCCAACCGTTGCTGTGAGGTTCAAGTTTTAATCTCTTATTACTGCCGTGAGTTCCAGTACAGACACGACTGCTTATATGTTCCTGACCACACATTATCACCTCAGAATGGAAACTAGTGCCGTCCTGCCTAGAAACCACCTTCTTCCCCAACGAGACCTTGAACAGGCCCTCTAAGACCAGTCAGCTGTCTCCTATTATGTTGGGATTGAGCTGGGAAGGCTAAACTGTTTTTGCAGTAACCCTTATCTGTAACAAGTTCCATCCAGCAAAAGAGTGAGCGAGTCATGAAGACCTGCTGCACTTAACTTATCCAACTTATTGTTTGTTTCTTTAACCCCTGTATTAAACGGCAGTGAGCTTTTTTTTGCCTCTCTCATCCCTTTGGTGTCCTTTTGGTAAAAAGCAATCGCAGACCGGCCAGTTTGCAAACATGAGCCTGCTGTGACCAGTCATGTTGCATCATTTCTGGTTATTGAAGTTTTCAGTCAGTTACCTTTCATTGCCATTAGAAGCTACCAATGTGCAAAGTTGCCTAGCAGAGCTTTTTCGTTTCCTCACTTATCAAACTGAATTTAAAGTCCTTATCTTGACCCAAGCCAATGATTGGAATGCACTCCTAAATGTGTGTTTGTTATTGTACCTGCGCTTTTTACCTTTTGCACTCACGCTGCCAGGTAGTAAAAATCTCATAAACCAGGAAGTGCAGTGATTCAGTGATCGTATGATAAAGGGCCTCTGTTGTTGTTTTTGTGATTCATTGCCCAGGATGCAAACTGTCTGAGTTTGAGCGCGTGACGGCACTGAAGGTGTATAACTGGTTCGCCAACCGTCGGAAGGAGATGAAGAGAAGGGCCAATATAGGTGAGCACCTGATCCGGGAATTCTAGAATCCCAGGCGGAAGGTTTTGATCATGCATGACTGAATGTCTAGACGTTCAGACGTTTTTGCCCTCTGTAGAACCTGTTAATGTGAAATGTGATGCACACTTTGTTGCACATTCATTTGTTATATTACATATATGATGATGTTTTGTGTAAGTTTTTCATTGTTGCTGTAATTCATATATTTTCATACTTTTGATTGTAATTGATGGTTATTTTTGATACCACCCCATTTGCGCTCTTCTCCTCTTTGCTGTATCCTATTATTTGCTGCTACAACGACCCAATTTCCCCACGGGGATTGTTAATTTCACCCAGCGTAATGATGCCAATCCATGAGCGACCTATTGAACAGCTGTGACATTGACTCCTCTCTTCACCATTCCCTGTTTGTCTCTGCCTCTCACCTCCACGCTCCCCTTTCCTGTCTTAAACGCTGGCAGAGGCTGCCATTTTGGAAAGCCATGGAATCGAGGTGCCAAGTCCAAGCTGCCACTCAAACGGGGAGGAGGGCGAGACGCAGGAGTTCGCCGATCAGGTGAATCAACGATTCTCCGAGCAAGTAAGTCACCACAGAGCTTCGTAATTGATTGCTGAAACAGAAAACGACACTCAATATCCACTTTTATTAGGTACACCCGCAAGCAGCTTGCTCCTCCAGACAGTGAGTCACATTTAACGAAGCAAAAGTACAAAGCATTCAGACAGGATCCAGATTTAGTTCAGTTAGTCTTCAAATAAATGCTGAGCAAGACATGTGATCTAAGCAACCATGCTGATGGTTTCAGCATCTCAAATGATCGCCTGCTGGTGCTCCAGTATCTGAGAGTTGACTGAGAACGGTGTGATAAACAAACAGCCCCTGGTTCGCAGCAGTGCTGTGGGCGAAAATGCCTCTTAGATGAGAGAGGTCAGAGGAGAAACTCTGTCAAAACTCTTTCAAGCTAACAGTCAGGCCACAAATACGCAAATAACTACTTGGCACGACAGCGATGTGGCTGAAGAGCATCTTATAACTCCTCAAACCTTGAATTGGAGGGGCTACAGCAGCAGAGGGCCATGCCGCTTCTAATCCTGTCAGCTAAGAGCAAAAAGGTGAGGCTTCAGTGGGCACATGGTCACCAAAACTGGAAGAATTAGTGGGAAAAGGTTGCCTGGTCCACCGAATCCCTGTTTCTGTTCTGTTGGCATGAATCTATGGGTCCATCCTGCCTGGTGCCAACAGTACAGGCTGGTAGTGGTGGTGTCATGGTGTGGGGGATGTTTTCTTTGCACACATTAGGCCCCTTAGTACCAATTTATTATTGTTTGATTGCACACACAGAGTAGCCTTTTTCAAATGGATACTTCCAGTAGGATAATGCTCCATCGTCTCAAGATGGTTCCCTCAACCCTATAGAGACCTTTGGAATGAGGTGGAACAGGTTGTTTACAAGGAAGTGCATGATCATGGACCCAAGTTCCCTGTGGTAGTAATAGCTAGGTATACCTAATAAAGTGGATACTGAGTGGAAATCAAACTGGTTTGTTCACGTATTCATGTTTTTCACAGGAAGAGACATCTTCCCAGAGGAACGTCGACCAACAAGACCCCACCTCATTGGCTGCCACCGAGGTCGCGCCCGTTCCTAGCCCCACCCCTCAGGTCCCGGAACAGAAAGACGAGGAGTCAAAAAGGGAGACTGTGGACGAGGAGTGACCAAAGCCAGTGGCGCTTGGATAATCACATATTTGAATTCTAAACCGATGAAATAGGAAAAATACGAGTGTCTCCTCCTCCCCCTGTGGCCTTCGGAGCCTACGACACTCAGAAAACAAAGGAAGAAGGGTGCTAAAGCTCGCTGTGGTGCCTCTAGTGGTAAGGAGGCCACTGTATGTATCTACAGTAATCCTGCTTATATTAATGGCAATATCTATCTCTCTCTATATATACATATAGTGCATTCCAAGACAGTCTTAACAAGCCTAAATTCCTTAGAGGGAGAGGAGTGTAAAAGATACCTCGCCCACTTTAAGTTAAGCCTTTCCTTTTTTTTTTACTTTGCGACATGCCTTTTAACATTTTCAGAGAGTGGTTGTTTGACGGACTGTGGTGAAATGAACACGTAGAGCCTGCAGGTCAGGTGTGTTTTTGGGTGAGAGGAGCGTTTGACGTGATCTTTGACGTGGGTATATAGCATGGTATATAGGATCTAGCTTGTTGTGACGAGGACGCCCTCTGCTTGCTTGAATGTCTTTGACCCCCCACTCTGTTCGTGAGACTATAACCTCAATCGATTAAATCAGTCGATCAATCAACCAAGTAGTCTTGCTATCAAATCAGTACAGCCCTGAGGGACAAATGAAATCTCAGGTAATCCCAAAGATGGAGGATAAAAGACAGTGAAGAATTGTACCAGTTTTTTGTTTCCCTCTCCACATAAGTTTTGTTTTCTTCAGATGAATGTGTCATATCACCTGACTATGTTCAGCCAAAGCAGGATGTGTTATTTATATCTTTTGTATTAACAAAACAAGCCCAGGATCATATATCTCAGTATCTTTGTCATCCATCTTGCTTGTTCAACTGAATGCTGTTGTCTTTGTGCATTTTTTTGTAATCTACTGTTACTGTACCCATATTTCAAAGTCTGTCTGAACCCTGAACTCAGCCAGTGAAGCTAGTACTAGTTATGTAAGTCTTTTTATTTTTTATTTTTTTTTAACGTTTGAAAGAACGCTAAATCAAATGTTATCAGAAATCATAATGCATTGGCCTACTTGCTAGAAGCACCTTCTCTCATATTGGAATAAGCTAAAGCTTAAGCTCATGTAAGTTTGTATGATTGCAAAGCTGCACTTCAAAGTGGATCCCACTATAATTGAAAGAAGGGAACTTTACAGATGTACACAACCCAGAAAATATATCCTTCTACGGGTGCTTTCCTCTGTCTTCAAATTACATTGGCAGTATTTAAAAACTGTTAAATTTGAATTAGTTGACTTAATCTCTTAATGAGTTATTATTCTCTAAATGTTCATGAAATGAACCAAGCCGCTTTTCCTCAAATGGCCCAACAGGGCGCCGTCATCTTACCTCCTAATGCCAAAGCTATGCCAAGGTAGAGATGAGCTCCAGAGCAAACTGTGCTCACTGGAACAGTACATAACTGAGACATCTACCAGTTATGTCGACAGAATTGACTCAGTCATGACATTATATACTGTAGACGTAGATGTTCATTTGCTCAGTACAACACTAGCCAACTCTAGCTTACCTCAAAATAATTCTGTCATGAATGTGTAACACGCTAGTTGTCATAAAACTGGCAGCAGCTGTTCTTGTGACTGTTTCCGATTTGGACAGTGTTATGTAGCATTTATGACGATGGGGTTCGACCTGTATTAACGTATACTCACCTCAGACAGGCCTGCTGTCTGGCTTTGGACAGGAACCCCCAAAGCTGCACGCTGTTTCTGATTATTAAGCTCCTCTTCTCTATCTGCTTTTATCTGACGACAAAACAATACCAGTAATAAAACCTGTAAACAACGGTTGTGACATGTTTGGATTTGTTGGGAGTAATTTCTCGTGGTAAGGGTTTGCCCTCTGCTGAGGAAGTGCAAACAGTTCTTGTCTTTATATACGGTTTCAGATGCTGGAACATTTATTATTACTTGACATTTTACCCTTTGGTATCAAGATATTAAGCATAATAACTGTTGCCTGACTAGATATTATTTGGATTTATTTTTTTTAGATGACTTCCTAGTAGATTTATTTTCTTTGCTCTACATTATAATGCTAAAAACCAGAGGATCAAAGTTGGCCTCACTTAGGCCAAGGTGTGGTGAGTGCCCCCATCTTGCCATGCCCAATTTACTTCCAAACATTGTAAGTTAAGCATTTTGTGGCCTAAATTGTAGCCTCATTTCCAGGTTATTCTCACACTCTAGTAATGTCCCAGCTCTTTACCACAAGATGGCAGTGTTGCTACTTGTTTTAAATGGAAGTAATGCGGCCACTGAAGCAAGAACAATGTGAGACGCAATCCTGGAAATTACTCTGTCAAGTCATCATTAGAGCCGACTGCATATTCACTATTATGTATGAGGGCTGTTAGTCAAATATGCTCACACACACACACACACGCTGTGATCAGGCCTGTGATCACAGGCTGGAAGAGTAAAATTAGCCTGCATGGTAAACAGATGCTGAAACTGAAGGAAGAGACAACATAAGTAATGCATAGCAGTGTAGGTAATGACAAAATAACCATCAAGTGCAGCAAAATGGGAAAAGCATGACCAGCATGTGCAGTGCCTTTCACAAAGTAACCAGCCCCCTTGTTGCAGCCTGAAATCAAAATGGATCAAACTGAGATTTTGTCAGTAATCTGCACAAAATACCCCATAATGAGTGAAAACATGAAACTTTATTTCAACAAATTCAAAAATATACCATTTGAATTAGTCTTCAAACCCCCCAATCTGTTACAGCTTTGGGTCATCTTGGATACGTCCAATCAGCTTGGCACATGTGGCCTTTGGGATTTTCTCCCAGTCTAAATTGCACATTTGCTTAAACTGTCAGGTTGGATAACAGGTTGTCTGTGGACAGCCACCGTTAAATTATGCCACAGATTTTCCAGCGGGATTCAAGTCTGGGCTCAAGGACTGTCACATCCTTGTTCTGAAGCAGCTTGATTTGTATGCTTAGCGTCATTGTCCTGTTGGAACGTAACTCAATCACCCCAGTCTAAGGTCTTCGACACTCTCGAAGCAAGTTTCTCAAGAATTTGCCGATATCTGGCTCCAATCCAATTACCTACAAGAGAGATTTGTTGGTATAGAGGACTGTAAGCACCCCTAACAGGTGCTGCCACCACCACGCTTGATGGTAAGGGATAGTGTTAGATGGGTAATGAGCTTTGCCTCGTTTCCGCCAGACGTGGCACACGGCTGAAGAGTTCATTTTTCATTTCATCAGACCACAGAATCTTTTGCCTCATTATTTCAGTCTTTCACGTGCTGTATTTTTGCAAACTCCAGGTTGTGCAGTTATGTACCTTTTTTCCAGGAGTAGAATTCCTTCTGCACTGACCTTCCAGCAAGATCTCCCATCACTGCCAACTTGCCGTCAGAGTTGTCCTTTGGGATTCTTGGTCTCCTCCCTGACCAAGTTCTATTATTGGTGGAGCCTATGGTGAACTCCCAACACTTGAAAATTGTTTCTTTTACCCGTCCTCAGATCTATGCCTCCTCACATTTCAGTGCTCTTAATTCTATGTAATTCTACGTCCTTGGACTTTGACACATTTCCTTCTAAATTCTCACCTATCCAATGAATTTAATCCAACTCCAATCAAATTGTAGAGACATCTCAAGGGTATTCAAAGGAATTTGAATCCTTATTGACTCAAAAAAAAAAAAAAATCATCCTAATGTAATCCATTTTGAATTCAGGCTGTAACACCACAAAAGGCAGAAAAAGTCGAGGTGTTCGAATACTTTCTGCATCCATCACTGACAAAATACAGCTCTTCGGGTAAATGCATCTTATTTTCCTCCTGTAGTATTCATTGTAATAAAGTGCATACAATTGCTAAGCATTTGAACACCACAGGGAAATTCATCTTACTGTCAAAATCCACACGGAAAAACATCATTTAACAATTACAGAGTTACAATAACAAAAACAATTGCTGCCAGCAAATGCAGATATACATTTATATCAGTATAATTTCTTCACTAACAACTAACAATGTCTTTTGAAGAAAATAAAACTTTCTTTTTGGGAATTGTTTGCCTCATGCTGGCAAGTGACTGGAGTTTAGACACTTTTTTCTATTGTCACTGCATCACTGCCAATTCAGAAAGAGAGCTGAGTGTTGAGAGAGCATCTGTTCAGCAAGACTTCAGCTAACTTCTGTCTGAACATTACTTGGTTGAATAGGTCCTTGGTTCTTCTCCAAAATACCTTCTGTGAATTTGTGATGGGCTTTTTGCTCGCACCTCAGCCAGCGAGTTGCTTACGCGGTGCTGTGAAATGTAATCTGCAGGATAGGTAAGGACATCGTGGGTCTGAATCTACATCGTATACCCAGTCACACTGTCGCTGTTGCCCACTGCAAGAAAAAAAAAAACTTAACGACTCTGGAGACATGGAGGA
>JAXDDW010000028.1:1487500-1525000 GCA_034670385.1 Hoplostethus mediterraneus | reverse complement strand
AAAAAAAAAAAACGGCGAAGATACAAGATTGGGTACCTAAAGTCTTTTAAGAGGGAATGAACTACTCTCCATAAGGGATTGCAGGTGATTTCATCGAATCCCTTTTCCTGTAGTGATTTTCTCCTGCCCGCACTCCTCTCCTCATCCTTGAAAAACATCATGTGTGAGAAACCTTGGTTGAGTACGCTGCTAGCTAGCAGACGGCGACTGCGTTCGCTCAGTCAGCCCTGATTCAACCAACCGCAAAACTTCGGCACGTGTAACATCTCCATGGTAACAGCGATGTCTCTGATTGGTGGAACTCATGCTAGGAGTGTAGTATGCTTTTCACATTACACTTAACCCCGGGCTAGCGTCTTTCTTATCCCTGGGTTAAGGATGCATTTAACCCTGGACTAAGCAGCGTTTCACACTTGCATTTTTGAAAGAGGGTTGACACCGCTTTTAACCCTGGGTTAACAAACCCTGCTATGAAGCAGGAGTGGATAGCACTACAAAAGTGGTGCTATCCCTGAAATGCGGTGCTAAGAACAATAGTGTGAAACATTGTGGGGTTAGAATGTAACAGGGGTTAGAATGTAACGGCGAGTTAAACATTAGCATTAAACGTTAACCCGGGGTCTACAAGCTTACAGTGTGAAATCCTGAACACTGAATACACTGATCAATTGTTAGCCCAGGGTTAAAGAAAACTAGTGTGAAATGTGAGATAAATTAACCCAGGGCTATTATAACCCAGGGTTAAAGTCAACCCTGGGCTAACATATTCAAGTGTGAAAAGCCTATAGGATTATTAGATGTGAAAGCTGCACTAGGGAATTTTGCACTTTGGCGGCCCCAAGTGGCAATGGGAGGTAACTATTTGAATTTTTGAAAGTTTGAAGGACTTCATTACCCAGAAATCATATAACGCGCACTCCTCCTCCCCCAAATTCCTTCTTAGTGGCTTGTTGGTGAGTCCAGCCGTCACTGGACAAAGCAGCTTGCTCACTGCTGGTTTTGTATTTTTTATATTTTGTCACTGCTTGTGGGCGGAGAAGATTTCCCGGCAGTGACCAACACCAGAATTTTATGTAGGTGCAAATCTATGGCTTGTCTCTGCTGCGGCTGATTTAGACTGTTACAATGGGTGTATTTTTTCCCGGATTCGACTTTAAACCTCGTATGGGTATCAAAATTCTGGTACTGGTGCATACCCATTCGTATAAGCTGTCTCTTGAGAAAGTCTGAAGTTGAGAAATGAGGTCCTGGTGTTTTCTTCTTCTTGTTATTTGGGCCGTTGGCTGTTCCTCTGACCTGCGCTGACCTCTGCCTGTATGTGCTGTACTCACTGAGCTGATGTGTGTTCTTTCTGCCTGTGCTTTTGGCTTCCTCCACCCGAGCTCGCTGTGAAAAGACACCTATGCCCTGGCAAGCCCTAAGTGCCAGACAGATCCATGCTGAAATTCTGAGAAGATTTCACATTACTGCGAGATGTGTGTTAGAGTGTGTGTGTGTGTGTGTGGGTGGGTGTGTGAGTGTGTGTGTGTGAGTGTGTGGGGTAGTCACATCCAGTGAATTTGTGAGTGTTTTTTTCAGAGAAAGCCAGACAGGGTGAAGACCCGTCATGCTGTGTGTGCCGTCTGTTGATGTGTGTGTGTGTGTGTGTGTGTGTGTGTGTGTGTGTGTGTGTGTGCGTGCGTGTGCAGGCTTACGTGCTGCCTGACAGACACTCTGCTCTCTCTAACAAAGAGAGATAATTACAACCTTAAGCATCCAGCCCTGATCATTTCCAGCCTCTAGGAGGATTACATCCAACGCCTCTATCCCTCTACTCTACTCTACTCAATTCTATCCTCTTTTTTATTATTGCCTCTCCCCCTCCCCTCCCCTCCCCTCCCCTCTGTCTTACTCTCCGTCGTCCCGCTTGACCTTGTATTATTCTAATTATTCTCATTACGGCGCGACTTCAGAGACTCCCCGTAGCAGGTAGCGTACTAACAGCCTCGGCCGACCTTGGAGACAGCCGGACGATGATGGGCTCATTTAAACACCACGGTGATGGCCCTTGGTTTGCGGTGGTGGTGGCGGTGGTGGTGGTGATGGCGGTGGAGGCGGGGGGGGTCGTCCGCTCGCTCGGGGAGCCCGACTCGCCTCCTACACGGGTAATTAATACGCTTATTAACTCCTCAGCTCGTATCATAATCAAAAAAGTGCAAGATGAGTGTGTGTGTGTGTGTGTGTGTGTGTGTGTGTGTGTGTGGGAAGGGGGGGGGGTGTCTTAATGGGATTCACACAGCTACAACTTGGGGGGGGGCGTGAACTGATGGGGTGCGGGAAAAAAAAATCCACTTGAAGTTTGGAGGTGACTGAATCACTGAATCGTGGGATTGAGGCCGTTGTGTTTCAATGGGGTACAAGTCAAGTCATGCTTATTTGTGTAACCCTTAATCACGGTTTTCATAACATTAGAATTATGAAAACAACAAATGATGACAAGGAGTTTGGTGCACGAGTATCGTCAGTTTTCTTGGGACGAATTTGGTCTTTTTATCTTTATAGTGGAGAGCAAAGATCAAGTGAATTTGCCAATGTTCCCTCTAAACTGGCAGGTTGGTGACTAATAATTCACCTGTCATTGTCATTGCACCACTTTGTCCCCAGAAATGAAGTAGATCTAGTTTCTGGGTAAATGATCCAGTATTAGATGCAGGTAGTTGCGGGAATCCATTGTTAATGCAGTTTCAGATGCCCGAGGCCACATCAGCCCTCAGCAGACCACCCGTCTACATGCAGGTGTTGTGTGAGTTAAGAGGCCTCGCCCTCTGCTTCGCCCACGGCGCCGTGTGTGTGTGTGTGCGCGCGTGTCTATATTTGTTTGTGTGTGTGCGCCTGTGTTTTCGTGTTCGGTTATATGTGTCTGCGCACGCTCTTACTAAAGGCCAAACTAGACAAATCTGACTCGACACTCAAGAAGGACCTCGAGGCCGACCAACCAATCAGATTACCAGGATGACAAACGAGAAGTCCCCCCCCCTCCATCCACCTCCCCCGAGCCCCCCCACCCTCCCTCATCCGTGTAAAGCAGTCGCGCCCAATTCATAACGTAGAAGATGGAGTTTATGTTTATGAATGCCTGCCGAGCCGAGCAGCGAGGTGAGATACAAAAACGTCGCGTCTTAAATTAGGAGGCGTAATAAGATTCTCCACCGTGGGGTTTGGTTGGATGTGCTGAATGCGAAACAGCATATAGACATAAAACAACATAGATTAACACACAGTCGCCTAGCTTTAGTTTTGCCATGCTGGAGGGGAAAGATAAATAGAACATGATATGGCCACGAAACATGGATAATGCAAAAAAAAACAAAAAAACTTAATGTATAGTGAATGAGCCAAATGTCACGCGCTCGTGCTTCCCGGGCTGCAGGAAGCTGAGACAGAAGGTGAATATTGTTCTTGGGGAATGAACAGGAAAATGTCTCCTCTACATAATTATGAATTCCCATGAATAATTTCTAGCGATACGCAAAAGCGAGGAGGTGATAAATTGCATTTTCGCGCGTCTGTTACGTGCATGAAACATTCAAAGCGAGGGGTAATGATGCGGGGAAAGTTGGGCGGCGCGTTCCCCTTTTTTTTTTTTCCTCGTTTGCATTCGGAGTTCTGTCGCGGGGGCAAAACGAAGAAGCAGGCCTGTATCATTTTCACACGCGCGCGCGCACGCACACACACACACACACACACGCAAACCTCAGAAGGGTGGTATTCGATCATACGTCCGAAACATGCACCAAAACATGGCGCGCACACGTTTACGCGCGCGCACGTTCTCGCGCACAAACGCCTCAATCAAAGGAAAACCTGAAAAGCAGCTCAAAGGCAGGATTTCCTCCTCCTCTTTCCCCTTCTATTTTATCTTTTGTAAAAGAATAGAAGCTTTGAAGAAGCACTGTGAAGAGAGGTATATCATTCCCAATCATTAAAAATTGAATGTGGGATGAGATATGACTGTATTTTTATAAATGCCCAGAAGGTTGAAAGCAGGTGAAGGGGGGTGAGGTGGGGTGGAGTTGGGGGGGGGGGTGAAATCTCAGCATTCATGACATTTCTTTACAGAGCTTTAATGGCTGAGAAAGGCCTCTGATCTCCATCTGCATCAGCTCCTCCAACCCAGGCCTTTTGAAGGCCTTGAATGCATTTCTAATTAATAGACCCTGAAACGAAACGCTAAATCCTCTATCGGTTTTTGAAATTATTTATAGTATTTCTGCTTTTCAGACGCCTTTCAGGAGGGAGACAGGCAATAGAGCAGGGTCTGACACATGAAATGGTCTCTTAGCCCCGTTTAAACCCCAGACATTACCGAGCCACCGGGAGCTGTGACGTAGGTTCTGGGTTTTGCTCATGAAAGGCCCCCTGTTATAAGTTAGATGTCCACCTACTCTTACAAAAATGAAACATGCACAAAATTAATACAAATTATGACATATTTTAGTGGTGGATTACTTAAGCCACACTTCTAAAGATGGCGTCGTCTATATTTTAGAAACATGGAATAGTAAACTTGAAGGAATACACTGTTTTTTGGCAGATTGGCCCATCGGTTAACACACCTAAGTGATGGGAACATAGACGTCACTATCATTCATGTTAAGTGATAGTAGGCGACTAGCATTATTCAAAGTAAAACTACTGACCTTTATGTAATAAGAAGTTGTATTTAAAAGACTGAAATATCATTAATTCAATATATCTGATGCAGCCTGGTTTATTATGAGAACTATTTTGAGATTTGAGTCGCCCACCACCTTCACTTCCTATAGAAACTGGGAAAGTTGTACCTGCTAGTTCAAAACATTACGATATCCTTGTGTCATATTTTGTATACATTTTATCGATTCCCCTGTCGTTTAGTATCACTTAGCATTTAGCGTCAGAGCTGCTGCAAGTTCTGATTTGCTCACTTTTGAGGTGATGCTAGCCGCCTGCTATCAGTCAACATAGTGCTGTTAGCATGGAGGACATGTGCATGATCATTTGAGATCTATTCACCATCTATTCATTTATTTATCCATTTATCGTCTACATATTAAAAGATCTCCCAGAGGCGCCGCTGCATATGAAAACTTAACAAGCCACGGGGCGTTATGGTGAAAATATGTACGTGTCTATAAACAATGTATTGGCTTCCTATTTGGGTCCAATGAATGCGGCTGCGTGGCATGAATCAATACTGCAGGAGAAGATCATTGGTGGGAGAGCGTTCAGAGCTTACATCAAAGTATCAAGGAGAAGGGGGGGGGGGCCTTTTGGGTGTAAATCATGTCCTATATAAATCATGCACACACACACACACACACACACAACAATAATACCAGCGCACGCGAAGAAATCAGAACATCGATGAGGACAACAAAAGAGATCCTTGAGTTTGAGTAAACAGATCCAGCCACTCTTCTTGCCCCCTGGGCCACACAGCGGCCTAGTTTCTCGCAGCACAAATCACACCAGTCAGATCACATGGTATCATGCTTTTTTTTACGAAAACACACCAGGCTTTTTGGGCTCAACGTTTGGCTCAACGTTAAGTCGGGAGGTTTTATATAGATTGCTAAAATTGACATGAAATATGAGAGAAAAAGAATGTAGTCTCGAACTCTCTATATATAGGAAGTGATGGGAGACTGTGCGCAGCTAAAGAAAATCACTGCACAGCGGATGAATACGTGGTTGCTCACCTGAAATAGTTCCATAAAAGAAACCTAGCAGTAGAGAGAGTTGTTAGGGAGGATTATCCAAATTTCTCAAAATGAGTTGTTTGTTTTCTTTACAGGGGGAAACACTGCCGTCGTTTCCCCTCAACTCTGTCAGAAACGAGACAACCTGAAACGTGAGATTACTTATTCATTGCAGCAAATGATGTTTTGATTTCACCTCCCATGCTTTTTGCCCTCTGGAATGCGAAGAGGGTATATTCAAGTTTTTTTTGGGGGGG
The DNA here is from genome assembly GCA_034670385.1 of Hoplostethus mediterraneus. Taxonomy (NCBI): domain Eukaryota; kingdom Metazoa; phylum Chordata; class Actinopteri; order Trachichthyiformes; family Trachichthyidae; genus Hoplostethus; species Hoplostethus mediterraneus. The sequence continues at coordinate 1,519,023 of JAXDDW010000028.1, read as the reverse complement.
GGGGGGGGTCTGTGCCAGTTTTTATTTTTATTTTTATTTTTTGCAACGCAGCAGAATATCTGAGCATCCTCGCTAATGGCTTTTCCCAGAGTTGCCCAAATAAAACTCCTGCCTCCCGAGAAGTAGAGCGAGAACTCAATGCAATGCAAATAGAAACCGCGCCACATTCATTGAAATTCAAACCACCTCTGGAAATTTGTACCAAAAATGTCCCCGGCGCCGAGTTTTATTTTGAAATCTAGCAGACAGCTCTTTGATGCAGACGCCTCCCCGGAGACGTTGATCATCAACAAAATAATCACCTTGCGGGGGGGGTGGGGGGGGGGTGGGGGAGCAGAGAGAGAGAGAGAAGGGAGGAAGTCGAGGGGATGAAATGAAGAGAGGGCTTGTTTTGAGAGACAGGGAGCGAGGGAGCGTAAGGAAGAGGAGGAAGAAGAGGGGGGACGTGTGTTACAGACCTAAGCAGGTGTGACAGTTCTGAAAGCTTTCATGGGGGGGAGAAAGGTTCCTCTGGCCTTGTAGCGATGCTAAACTGAGCATGACCCTGAGTCTGAACCCAGCCATCTCTCTCTCTCTCTCTCTCTCTCTCTCTCTCTCTCTCTCTCTCTCACTTCCTCCTTTTTTTTCTCTACCTCTTTCTCTCTCTCTCTCTCGCCTTCTTTCCCTTGTCTAAACTGAACCGTCTCATATCTGCCTAGTGTTTGCCAGGGTTAGACCAGTGTATTGGTTTGCAGAAATATGGGGCTGATTTTCGCCTCTTTATTAAAAAGCGTATATCAGTCAGTCGGCCTCTGATAGGACGGAGCTTTCCTCTCTCACCAGTGAATATGTTTTATTATTATTATTATTATTATTTTTATATCAGATGTCCGACCAGAGAAACAGCTTCAGGGGTCTCAGTCTGTAAAACGTGATGAAACCTGCTTCCCGCTGCCTTGAGGAGCTGATAACCCCCCACTAATAAATAATTTTATTAGTGTTGGTTTCAATGGAGAGTTTTAGTCACATGATGGTCTAAATGCTGCTTCAGACAAGGGGAGGCACTTGAAATTTATTGGAAATGAAAACGGTCAAATGTAAAGATGCTTACCCCAGTAAGCATGTGTGTAATAGGAAAAGGGGGGAAAGTCCACACGGGCAGAAGGCCAGCCATCGGATTGGAACTCCTCTCCCCTGCCAAGAGAAGTAATTTTTCCTTTTATGAGCCAATTGATATTCAGCTCACAGGCTATCCATTCTGTCAATGACAAGAGGAGTCAGGACAACCTTGCAACCCCGCCCCCCCCAGCACTAATAACACTGTAATGGTCAGAGATAGATCAACCTGAATGCTGATAGTTAGAGACGGAGCACGGCCTCCCCATAAGTGTTTATGGCAGACAATATTTGCCTTCATTTGTTTTGAGCAGATGCACGCTTGGGTACACCTGCGGTCGATCGTAATAGTTTTCACTCCGGCGGCCGATTGACAAATGACCCCGCCGTTTCATGTTTGTTTTTTTTTGTGTTCTGTTTGTTCAAAGAGCATCGACACAAGATAAGTTGGGGCAGGGGGGGCGGTGGGCTTGGCCTCGCTTTTGTATGCATTAGGCCGGCCGTAACCTCTGACCCGCCGTGCTCTGCTGGAACGTCGTGACAGGTTCATTACCGCCGTGCAAGTTGTGGAATCAATCCAAGAGGCCTTTTCACTTGTGCATTATCCCCTTCCTTAAGTGTCTTTTGAATCGATAAAAGTTGAGAGGAAAAGGGAAGGGGGGTGTTGGGAGAAGACTCAGAAAGGTCTTCTTTCGGTTAAGTACAGTTAGAGCTGCGTGTCCCCCCGGCTGTGTGGAACCAGTCCCAGTCATGAGCAGAACAACCACCAGGGGGCAGTAGATAGCCTAGAATGAATTTGCCACATCTTCAAGGCCTTCAATGGATCGAGATTAAACTGGCAAATTAAACTCCTGGCGATGCGTCATCATGTATCATTTTCATATTTATATCAAATGAGATAAAACTGATATGAAGATTGAGTGCACTGCAGCATTTAACACCTACCATTCCCTTAACACAAGTTTATGTTCTTCGGTCTTTTGCTGCCGTTATTCGGGAAGATGTAACTTTGGGAATAAAATCCTCAAAGTGATGCTCAGATGAAAGGCCAGTCGAGGTTAGGCCAGTGATGTTACGAGAATGAACCAGACAGCACCTACATAACTGTAACATAACATAAGTGGAGTGACAGGACGTTTATGTGCCCTCAAGACTTTCTGGGTGGCCTTGAATGATTTAATAATAATCATCATCATCTTCATCATAATCATATAATAAATAATAAAAGAATGACACCACTTATATGAAATGTTATCGTAGTATTATATTTCACTTGGATTCCCTTACCAAGAAGAACTGTGGTAATTCTATACAAATAAAATATCAAGTATTTTATACAAATAACTATAATAAAGCTATAAGAATATTATAGTGATACCTTATGAGATCATGAGATCAAAAATACCATAAAGTATAAGGTCACTGTTATAAACTTCCTTTAGGAATATTATTGTGTTCTTAGAAATATTATAGGAATATTACAGTGATGTCATAGGAGATGAAAAATACCATCAAGTGTTATAAAGTCGCTATAAAGTCGCTATAAAGTACCATAGACACACTAGAAATGTTATAAGAATATTACAGTGTTTTTATTCTCGGGGTAGAGTTACACGGAGTAGCCCGCGTGACTTCAAGGCGCCCTGGGTGGTCTAGACAGTTTTATCAAAATAACGGTTTAAAAAAAACAAAAACAAAAACGACACCCCCTTACAGCGGACACGCCCATAAAAGTGTTGAAAAACTGATAGCAGCGTTATCGCTATTGGAGGAGGCGCGCGACAACACGGCACAGTAGGCGGCGTCAGTCCGGTCCAGGCGAGCTGCGTCCTTCTGAGCTCACTTCCGTCGGCTCGAGGCGGATCGCTGTTCTCCAGTCTGTCTGCTTTTGTTCTTCCATTTCCACCCAGCCAGCGCTGCTGAAAACCGGGCACTCGCCGCTCCGGAAACCTCAAAGACGCCAAAGCAGCGGTCCGCCCGGCGCCACAACGCACACATGCGAAGCGCAGTCTGCGAAACGGATACACTGCACCCCGTAGTTACATAACTGGACTACTTTTTTTTTCTTCTTTTTTTTTTCTTGCTGTGTTGATTTCTTTTCCACGCATTTTTTTGTTGCATCGAAACTGATTTTTTTTTTTATCCCCCCCCCCCCCCGGCTCTCGTCAAAATGGAGAACGACGGCAAATATCTCCCCGAGCTGCTGGCGGAGAAGGACAGCCTGGACTCCTCGTTTACGCACGCCATGAAACTTTTATCTGCAGGTAAAGTGGTTTCTTATGCGACGTTTTCTTGATTACTTAGACGGGATTTAGACAGAGATTTCATATAGCCCATGGTCGTACCCCCTTTAAAAGAAAAAAAAAAAAAAAAAAAACCCGCACACCTCGGTGCTTTGTGCGGCGCGTAGTGGTGGCGGTGGCGGACGGGACGTGGACTGCCCCGTTAACTGCACAATAAATGCCATTCACGGACGCTGTAATGAATGGCGGTAGTGACACGTGTAGGGTGAATATTCACTTTTCAGCAACGGACTAGATGAAGTGTAGTTGATGATTGCTGCAGTTGTTGATTAAATGACATTGCAGATATTATAAGTGCACTGAATGAGACATAATGAGAATAATCCTTAGAATAAAATCCGGGAGCAGTGTCGCCTGCAGCTGCAGCCTGTCCTATGTGCAATCTAGTACTCTCTGGAAAGACTTCCAGGCCCGGTCGTCTCCGAGCTGACAACTTGGGACTCTTTTGCTTAGATGGATTCATGCGCGTGGCTGTTTTTTTGTCCCTGTTGATATCCTTGTCTGGCAGCAGTGGTGCGCAATTATAATGTGCGGAGTGGTGGTGGTGGTGGACTTTTAGCGCCTGGAGATGCTCTCTCTGTCTCTACCCTGCCGCTGAGAGAGCATGATTTGTAGCCCGAGGCCCGGGGCTCGAGCCCCCAGCTCAGTGTCGGCAATTCCTCCGCCCTGAGTCCTGAGCAGCTCCAGCGGTGCTGTTCTGTAGCCGGCACTGCGCTGGGCTGGAGGGGGGGGGCAAGGGAAAAGAGGATTTTTAGTATCACATTTTGTTATTATTGTTTTTGTTGTTATTATGTCAAAGTTCTTTTTTTTAACATTTTGCACATTGGTGGGATGGGAGCAGTTGGGTGTTTCTCTTCTTCTCCTCCTCCTGTATTTGTCTATGGTTATCAGCCAGCACTGAAAGCATGCGTTTCCACACTACCGTTTTAAGGGGAAACTATACAATTATCGCAGGAAAGGCATATTATAGTGATAACATATGAGATAGAAATACCAGCATGTGCAATAAGACCACTATTAACTCACTATTGAATACCACAGTCCCACTATAAGACCCTGTAGGAATATCATAGTGAAACCACAGATTAGAAATATCATTAGGACACTAAAAACTCATAGATGCACTCTAAGCAGAGTGATTTTGTTTTTTGTCTTGGGAAGCTTTGAGCTCCGAATTGCGTTGTAGTCCATGTGCTTTTCCAGTGGTCGGTGAGGGAGCTGCTGCAAGCTGGTTGTTGTGCTGCTGCTACAACAGCCAGGTGGCTGGGATGACTAGCCCGATAGTGGTAGTGTAGTGTCTTCGCACCAAGAGAATATGCGGACACATACAAGGCTTTGCCTCTGAGAAGGAGGGTGAGGGCGATGCAGAGAGACCCCGAGTGTGTCGGCGCCTGCCCTCGGTTAGACGTCCGCCACGGCTTCCCCTGCCCTGCAGCCGGTGGACTGGACAGTAGCTGACGTGGTTGCACATTGCAGGCTTGAGGAGTTGTCACGGCCAGGCGCGAGGAGGTGGCTTGAAGTGAGCTGCTATGGTTTTTAGCGGCTACTTGATAAAATGTAGCTGTAAAAAAAACCCCCCCAAAAAAACAGGTTTGACAGAGATGGGATCACAAAACTCACTGGTTACTGTTTTGCCCCGCGAGTTGCCTCCCGTTCATGCGGACGTGCCCTCGTTTCACGTAGCTGATGTGAATGCACGCAAATCGCACACCGCGTCTGAGGAATTCGTTGGGTTGCGTGCTGGTGTGAAGCTGCGAAGTCTTATGGGTGTCTGCATCCAAAAGGCTGTGTGTGTGTGTGTGTGTGTGTGTGTGTGTGTGTGCGCGCGCGTGCCTGATGTGGACATCTTCTCTCCCCCTGCCCTCCCCCCCTCCCCTCTAGAAATCGATAGAATCCAGAAAGGAGAGCCCAAGAAGGAGGGAGAAGCATACCTGGACCTTTTCACAACAAAGAACATCAAACTTAAGGAACGAGTGCTCATACCCGTTAAACAGTATCCGAAGGTGAGCCTCGCTCCCCCCCGCCTCTCTCCCTCCATCACTCCATCCCTTCCCCTTTTTCCCTCTTCTTTTCTCCTGTCCTCGCCTCCCCTCTCATCCCCTCCTTGATTTAATTCATTCTGCAGCCCGGTTTCAATTACCCAAAGCCACGGGGTTACTTGGAACTCTCAAATTACTCCTCTCAACCTTGATCTTTTAGCTCTGGAGTATAATTACAGCAGATATCGCCGTGTTTTAAAACATCACTTAAAGGATCATAATGTTAATATTGTTATGGTAAAGGGCAGTTTCCAATTTCCTGTCGCGATTCGCGAGTGGATCATCTGGCCCTGTTTATGTTCAGTAAGTGTTTCCCATCCAGAGAGGCCGGCGTTATGTCGTCCAACCCCCCGTGTGATGAACTGAATCTATATGGATATATTGTTATGGTTTATGTTGAGGGGTGGTTGCTAGATGTGTTCTTTTTTTTTTTCTTCTTTTAATTGAAGATGAATGATGACCTTTTTTTTTTTGCATCAATCTGAGTTTCCTTCATTTCATTGGCTGCTGCCCGTGGTGTGATTTATTTTTTAATTTTTTTGTAGGCCTGGACAAACTTTTTCCGAGACGCACAAAAGTGGATAGGCCACAGCGCTCCAATAGAGCACTTTTATTTTTTTCAAGAAGTTGTACCGCTCTGCTCTAACGAGAACAAGATCTATAGACGCCACCACCACCCCCACCCCACCCCGCCTCCTCCACCCTACCTCCAGCACCGGATCGATATGTTGTAGGAGTCTCGTCGGCGGAGTCAGACAGCCTTCTCATCTCACAGCGACGATTTTATGTCATAAATCAGACCATTAGGACTGGGAAAACACAGCTAAGGAGTGATTTCTTTTTTTTTCGGGGGATCCGCAAGCTACTTGCAAAGCTCTGGGGGCGGGGGGGGTGGGGACGTCGTCTCGGGGGGCCCATCGGTTGTTAAACGGGTTTGGCGGTGACAGCTAATTGTGGAGAAACACCATATTTACAGGGAAGTTGCGTTGCTTAAAGTCCGGGGGTATGGATCGCAAGCCTTTCTGTGCACCGGTCTCCGTGCTCGGATGATTGTAGTAAATAGTTACTGACTGTATTACGGCCCTCAAGGGTCGGTATCGACCTACTCCTGCTAAATATACTGCTCCGGGCTGCAACTGGTACGCGCAACGGGACCCCTGGCAGCGATCTCTCCTCCGCTATCACTCACTCGCAGCAGACTAGATCTCGGCGATGGCGGGGCTAATTTTATTATTTATTTAATTTGTTTTGTTCTGCTTTTTTGTCATCAGTTCAATTTCGTGGGGAAGATTCTGGGACCTCAGGGCAACACAATCAAACGTCTGCAGGAGGAGACCGGGGCCAAGATCTCTGTGCTGGGCAAGGGATCTATGAGAGACAAATCCAAGGTAAAAACAACAACAAAATGTGTATTTGTGCACGCACACACACACACACACACACATACACACACCTGGTTAAACACACCTGTGGGAAGGGTACCTGCAGCCATAACACACACATCTGTCCTGTGTTTGAGAGGGAAGCGGGCCCAGCTGGCGCAGGCACGCATGGTAGCTCAGGCAGGTGTAAACGTAACGCCAAGGGCAACCCGTGTGCGAGTGTGTGAGTGTGTGTGTGTGTGTGTGTGAGTTTTTTTTTTTTTTTTTTGACTGACTGACTGACTGACACTCGTGTTGGTTTCAGGAGGAAGGGCTGAGGAAAGGCGGCGAGCCCAAGTACGCCCACCTGTCCATGGAGCTGCACGTGTTCATCGAGGTGTTCGCCCCCGTGCCCGAGGCCTACCTCCGCATGGCCCACGCCATGGAGGAAGTCAAGAAGTTCCTGTTTCCCGTGAGTGGACCCTTTTCTCGCCCCCCCCCCCCCCCCCTTTTTTTTTGCCTTTTCAAAATAGTAGCGCAGGTCACAGCGGCATCGGGAGGGGGTGTAGGGCATCTAGAGGAGATGGAGTGGGTATTTACCTGGAGCAAACGGACCCGGCGGCGGAGTCGAGGCACGTAAAGCAATCGGCTTAAGAAGAGGGATGGGGTCGCCCCGCGTCATCTGTCCGCTCGCACGTCTTCACCGAAGTCTCTTTTTATTTATGGAGTAAAGACGGATCGGTCCCGGAGACACGCCCCCTAGCCGCCGGACTCTGCCCTGCCTACGCCTCGTCTATTGGTTTCACGCTGAGGGATTCTGGGGCTGACTCGGCGGTGGCCCCCGTAGTATCCCGCCAACGAGGCCAGTAAGCCCCGGGATCGTGCCCAACGCCCTCTAATTAGTGCGCAGAATCCTCCAAGACGGTGCGGTGATGTGATATCAGAAGGGAGCCGAACTGGCTTAGCGGGTTGTTGCCATGTCCGTGTAAAAAAAAAAAAAAAAAAAAAAAAGCCATCCCCTGCAGAACCTGTCGTTACAACTTAAGACCATAATCCGTCATGCCCGGCCGCCTTTGTTTTGAAGTCGGGCCGTATTATAACTAGCGACTGGGTTCCTCCAAAATAAAAGACTTGACTGATGAGGAGACGGGGCGAAGCAAAGCCCTGCTCCCGGTTTCAGGGGCAGATCCTTTCATTTCAAGAAAACTATTATTTCCATTTCCAAACTCTTTCCATCCACGTCGATGTTGTCGGGGGGCTTAAAGAAACGTCTCGTCCGCTGCTTTAGGTGGACGTGTGAATGCATGTTAACTTGCGGCTGCGGCGGCATCGCTCGCGGGCCACAGATGAATTTGTAATCAGTTAAATGGCTCCCGATCGCCCGCCTCCGCTCACAGCAGAGAGATTGAACGCCGCCGTCTGCACCGCATATTCTAGTGGCTTCCTTTCAACCCCCGGGCCGTCGTTAGAGCGCCATCACCGCTCCTGCCCCCGGGGACTGATTTATGAAAAAGGAATTGATTGGGTCACAGCGCTACTCTTAAGATTGCTCCCCGGAGGAATGGCCGACTGCCTCAGAGAGGCAGCTACACTAATCCACACCCAATTTATTGTTTGGTATCGAACGGAATGGCTTCGTCGCTCACGGGACTGCATGCGGGACTTTTTCCCGACCGCAGAGACGAGTCATTTACTCTCGTGTGCGTGATGTAGACGTACGGTTGAGCCGGGGGACTGCTGGATGCACCCGGAAATAAACTGCAAAGTTGGTTCCATTCCGGCACCAAAAAAAAGCTGTTGATCTGAAACTAAAGAATCGTGATGTCGGAGGCGTCTGCACGTAAGCACTGCATGTGCTAGCCAACCGTTTATTTTTTTTTGAAGACGAGACAGACACAACACGCTTATTAGTTTTAGTAGAAAATATTGAAACGCAGTGAGTGATGGGAGCTCCAGATTGGTGGAACCGCGGCTCGGTTCTTAAGAGCGTTAGCTGGTTCCAGCGTCCAGCCCCGCGTTGGTGGGAAAGCGCCGTATGAGTCACAGACAGAGACTTTGTTTAGTGTTTCCCCCCTCGCTCTCTTAGACGTTAGAGGGACGCCATGTTTGTAGTGCATCAGTACCTGCGTAGTAATCTCTCCTCTCCCCTCTTTCCTCCCAGCTGCCAACTCCTTTCTTTCCTCTGCCCCCTATTTGCTTTGCCTTCTCTTTTCCCATGTCCGATGCTAGTGTTCCTCATCGCCTCTCTGCCTTTTCTTCCTCTGTGTGTGTGTGTGTGTGTGCATGTTTGGGTGTGTGTGTGTGTGTGTGTGTGTGTGTGTGTGTGTAGGACATGATGGATGATATCTGCCAAGAGCAGTTCATGGAGATGAGCTACCTGAACGGAGGCCAGGAGCACGGAGCGCGAGGCCGAGGGGGGCTGCCGGTCAGGGGCCGCGGAGGACCCCCTGCTGGAGCGCCCAGGTGAGGGGAGAGAGAGAGAGAGACACACACACGCACACACACACACAGAGCTGCTGGGTCATTGAGGTAATAGAATGATGCTGCAATTTATCTACCACTACTACTTGCTTGCTGCCTCTCTCCAGTGTTTCCTGTCTCTTCACTGTAGACTAATAAAGTTAAAAATGCCCAAAAAAACGAATTACATTTTTTTTTAGTTTTACCTCTGAATGTACTTTCTCCTCCTCCGCTGTCTTCATCTCCTCCTCCTCCTCCTCCTCTCCTTCCAGGGGCCGGGGGATGCCCCCTCGCGGCGGCGCTGCCCGGGGAGGCGTGACTCGAGGCGGGCCGGCCAGAGGCGGGCCGGTGAGGGGGGCCCCGGGGGGCCGGGGGGGACCTCCCGCGTTGCCGGCCCGGGGGGCCGCGGCGCCCCGGGCCAGGCCTCCCGCCGCCGGGCCCCCGCAGAGGATGGCCCCGCCGCCCCACCAGCACGCCCCCGCCGCGGCCGAGTCCTACGAGGAATACGTAAGTGCATCGATTTTTCTTCTGCCGGTGTCAGATTTCAGTTCGGAAAGATGTCAAAATTCTGTTTTTTAACACGGGGAAAAGTGTAAAAAGTAACACGGTTTTACAGTAGAATTACGCGATGTAGACACGAAAAACCTCTCAAGTGTACGAGCCAAGGGACGGCAGCATCACGGCGCTCTGCTCTGAGATGCTGTCAGGTTGGACCTGCGGGGGGGGGGTGGTTGTGTGTGTGTGTGTGTGAGTGATTCAGTATGATCTCGCCACTCGACAACCCTCGGCTGCTCTCCAGATGAGATTATTTTCCGGCCACTCTGTTAGATTTGAGATGCTCTTCCATCAACAGAGGAGGAAGAAGTGATTTCAGACGTGCGTGCGTGCGTGCGTGCGTGCGTGCGTGCGTGCGTGCGTGCGTGCGTGCGTGCGTGCGTGCGTGCGTGCGTGCGTGCGTGCGTGCGTGCGTGCGTGCGTGCGTGCGTGCGTGCGTGCGTGTGTGTGTGTCCTCGGCACAAGTGCAGCGCTTTGGGGACGTCTTGACATTCAGGAGTCACGAACAAGCCCTCTCTCACTCCGTCTCTCTGTTTTCTCTCTCTCTCTCTCTCTCTCTCCCCGCAGGCCTACGACGAGGGCTACACGGAGACGGCCTACGAGTCGTACGACAGCTACTACAGCCAGCCGCAGGCGTGAGTTTCCGATCTCCCCCCCCCCCCCGTAAAGCATCGCTCTGCCAATCTGAGGTGGGAGTCGGCGGTGGCGGATTTTTTTTTTTGGCCACTCTGCACAAATCCGACCCTGACAAGCGCTGCGTTTTTTTTATTTTTATTTGGAGATCCAAGAGGGACCGAGATGTTCCCGCGCTGGAGAACCAGGCTTTGATCTTTGTTTGTGGGGAGCTAATTACCCCCTCCCCCTCCCCCCTCCCTCCCCCCTCCAGACATTACAGTCTAGCTGATGTTTTTCAAAGATTTAAAAAGCTGATGTCTCTCTCTCTCTCTCTCTCTCTCTCTCTCTCTCTCTCTCTCTCTCTCTCTCCCCCTCTCTCTCTCTCTCTCTCTGCCTCTCTGCATATTTTTTGGCCCACCAGAGAACCAGAATACTACGACTACGGACACGGAGAGACAACAGAGGCATATGAGCCCTACGGTGAGAAAGACTTGTTTACTACCCAGAAAAGAGTCTTAATGTTTTCCTCTTCTTAAAACAAATGAAACAATCTGCCAGCGGGGGGGGAAATAAAATCGCTTGATGGTTAGTCCAACTTAGATTGTGTTCTCTCTGTGTGTGTGTGTGTGTGTGTGTGTGTGTGTGTGTGTGTGTCCCAGGCCAGGACGACTGGAACGGGACCCAGCGGGTGGCCCCGGGGAAGGTCCCGCCTCCGCCCCGAGCCGCCAAGACGCCTTACAGGGAGCACCCGTACCGGCAGTACTGAAGCGGACTCGCCACCTTTCAAGCGCGTCGCGCCCCTCCCCCCACTCGACCGCCCTGTCTACCACGGTGGCTCTCGCTTTAAAGCGGCCCGACAAAAGTAATTGTCCGTTTTGTCTTTGGTTCGGTCTTTTCCTACGCCTCCCCCCATCCACCCCTCAACCCCCTTCCCAACTCCCCCCCCCCCCCCCACACCCCTGCAGCCCGGACTTTTTACGAGAACGCGAGAAAGTCGGGAACTGAAAAATCGGAACTGGTTTTTGAGATTTGACCGCGGCGCCACCCCTCTCCCCCCTGCCACCACACACACACACACCTGCACACACACCTGCACACACATACACTCCCCCAACCAACCAACCAACCAACCAAAGCGGCTTTTAGATGGGTTAGAAAGGAGAACTTGCAACCTCTTTTTTGTTCTCTTTTTGATTTGAGGTTTTGTTTATTTTGCTGTATATTTTTTTTCTTCCTCTGACCCTCTTTTCCCCCCTCTGGCTTTTTTTGCATTGTTGAGCGTAAATTTTTTTAATTGTTTGGGAGTAGTCATTTCTAGTGGTCAGTGGCTCCTTATCCACTTGCTTAGTGTCTAAGGAAACCATTTTAATTGTTTTTTTAAAAAAAAGAAAAAGAATCTGTCGAGGGTCGGTTGCAGATTCCCATTTAGGCTACATTTCAAAATTCTGTTTTAATATAGCCAAATAAAAGACCTTTTAAACTTTTCAATTATGTAATGTAGAAACAAAAAGAAGAAACAACTTAAATCAAGTGAAGGAAAAAAGAATCAATGTTAATGGAAATTCAGTACACTTCATTCTTGATGATGCTTCCCATTTGTTTTTTAAATAGTTCTAAAAAGTTGTCCATTTAGACTTTAGGCAGCAATATTTGTCATTGTACTTTTAGAGTTTTGAAATATAGCCCTAATAGACACTGTTGAGATGGACTGTCCTCATATCCTCAATTTGTTTTTTCGTGTTAAAAAGTTTAATTTCAAGACAAAAAAATGTTTGTTTTATTTCGGAGAATATGGCCGAGAAAGACGGCCTCCTGTTATGCTAAAAAAAAACAACAAAAAACAACAACAGTTCAGGTCTTCATTTGGCGATCTGATTCTCTATAAACTGCATGCACAAAGTACACAAAGAAGGATTGGGACAAAAATCTCCACATGGGTCTTCTCTTTCTCCAGAGAAGGGATCCTGCAGCTTAATCCGAACTATTGTACATATTTTAAAACGTCCTAACTGTACTTATTCTGCCACTAGTATCTGTACCCTCTCCATTAAAATGCATTATGCTACATGTGTAAGCTTGCCTAAATAGGTAACTAAATCTGTCCAAAAGATGTTTTGCAGCAGTTTGTCAATAAAGCTTAGTTTGTTTTTTATGAAACTTAACTTGGTTTATTTGTTTCCTGTCCTAGTAAAATTTGAAATGGCCTTTTTTAAACCCAGCAGTCAGATGTAGGTGTTTTGCTTTGTTTCTCATTCAAAAGCGCATTTTAAATCTTAAATGAATGTATTGCCGTCTGAAGACTTTAATCCTACTAAATGATGTCTTGACTGATTATCAAAAGAGCACAACTTATTCTTTCTCTCTCTTTCTATACTTTTTAAAAAGGACCCAGAGGTAAGACCTCTAAAATAACCTGGATAGCTTCCTAATGTGTATAGAGTTCTAAAGCATTGAATGCCTGGGTATGTATAAGACTTTTTCAATCCTCTTACCTGTGGTCGTAATCCGTAATGAGAATTGCATTGATAGCATCTGAAAATTAACTGAATTCAAACCACCATTCAGGTCTAGGCTTCATTGTCATGAATGACGCTGGCGCGACGGGTACTTTAGTACAGAGTAATGGCAGTGCAATGGAGAGGATGGTTATAACCTAGAGCACTCCACTGTAAAGGTAACCTAACCCTAAATGTTTAATTTCGTAGTGTGTTTATCCATTGACGTAAACCTTGCTGGTAAATGCGTGCAATTTCTTTAAAATATCATTGCAGTCAAAAAAGAATCGACTCAAAAGTAAGAAAACCCGTAACTTCCAATATATCATGCAGTAGTGGATTTTATGTACTAAAATAACTGTTCTGTGTACTAACAAAATATGCTAGAATAGTGTTAATGCAACTCTTGCTAAAATGAACGAAGCCAAATCTATGTCAATATCCTCTGTACAGTTGAGCTGCTGTTACTTTTTCTTTGCAATATCTGTGTAAAGGTACTGTAATATGTAAAAGGTTCTGCCTATTGCCGAGTTATCCAAAAAAGAAAAGAAGAGAAAAAAAAAAAAAAAAGAGACAGAAAGCTCGAGTTGCATGACCGTATCTACTCCTGTAGACGTTGCATGACTCTTTTTTTGTCTCGAGTTTCTCCCGGTGTTTCTAGACGTGGTATTGATTTGGGGTTTGTCCTTCCTTCAGGCACGGCTATCGGTCACACGGGTGCCCAGAGGCGGACAGTCGACTGAAGCGAAAAAAACCCTTCAGGTAAGGTCCGCCTCCGCTGTACTTCCTGTCTTTTTGGCGTTTTTACTGACTTCAACTTCCCCCACCCTCCCCCATTCCTCCAAGACCAAAGTGAAAGAAGCTTTGCTGATGCTTTGATTTAATCTCCCGGCATTGGTGTAGACATCAACCCATGTGTAACATTATGCAGCGGCACGTCCGCGGTGTTCATGCCGTTTTCAAGGGTTGGTTGATTCCAATGATTGCCCGGCTCCAGTGAGTCGCCTCGCTTTTTTTTTTTTTTTTTTTTTGCTTTTTTTTTGACAGCGCCTGCCTTCAGCGGGCTCGACGAGGGAGGATGCAAAAAAGCCGGTGTCAGTGCGGTCCCGAGGAAAAGTGACTAATGAGGATCCATAGCTCAAGGCTCTGACAGGAGGGAAAACAGGAGCGAGGCGACTCGGGCGATTCCCAAAATGGAACCAGCAGGGAGAGAGGGAGAGAGAGAGAGAGAGAGGGAGGGAGGGAGGGTGGCGAGGGACTTCTCATGTCCACGCCTTTAAAGGCTGAGCGGCCCTGGCTACTTTGTGGCTTAAAAAAAACCTGCTCAGCGCATGCTAGATCTTGCAGGACTGCTTGGTGGTCAGAGTTGCAGAAACGTTGATCTCAGCACAGGGGCCGGGTGACGAGTACGAGCTACTGCGGGGCATTCGGGAAAGGTCGGAAATTTGCCCGCTGCTAACTTCAAGACGCGCTTGCTAACAAAGAGTGCCACGTTTTTTTTTTTGCGTGTCAACAAAGTGGTACTTTCAAATGCTGCAAGGTTTTGGATTTGCACAGAATATACTTTTTTTTTTTTTTTTTATCATCTGGAATCCGCGGAAAACCAAATGACATGGCTCAATCCCGACCTGCAGCAGGAAAAGCTACACAGTTACATATCCCTGTGATTCCCGACGTTATTACAAAACGGATGGTTCTGATTGGCTGAGTGCTCGATGCGTGAGGCTGCTGTAATTGTCCCGCTGCAGGCAGACCTGTAACCGTATTAGTACTCATTGGTGATTTTTTTCAGTTTAGTGCATTAATATTTCAGTCATGCCGGTAATTATGTGTCATTTGGCAACCCTGTTGTTTGTCTACTGTTCAACGGAGATGTGGCTTGGCAGAAAGTAGTGTTTAATTCTTATTATTTAATTACCGCTGATTGAAAACAAAATACTTTTTTTTGTTGAAAATGAGGTATTAGCGCGGTATGAGAGCAATAAGCCACGTGATCGGCCCGCGCTGAGCTGCTCTAAAAGCGCGGGGCACCGGTGAAGAATCTCAGCGCCTCGTGCTTTCTTGTCGGCTTCAACCCTCATGTCTCCCCTGTGGTTTTTGCCGTTTTCTGCAGTGACGCTGTGCACGGGAGCAGCTCGACACGGAGGAGCAGGAGGAGGAGGAGGAGGAGGAGGCGGTGGCGGTCAGACGAAAGCGCTCGGGGGCGCCCCGGTAAAAGGAGTAGTAGCCCAAGGCCCCGGGCTCCCCGGGGGGGTGGAGGGGGGTTGGGTGGGGGTGAGGGGGGACACTGAAAGGTGGGCCTGCTGCCAAGAGACCCACCGGACCCAGCTGATGTACGGTGCAGGGGGGAGAGGAGCCACAGCTTTCACCTCCCACCGGAGCGGGACAAAGGCTGCAGCTGCTCGGCTAAGCTCCTCACCGGGGATCTAGAGCAGCCGGAGGACGGCCAGACTCCAGAAACTCTATTTTTATGTGGACTCTTTTCTATTTTCTACCATTATTACAATATTTGAATTGCTATTGTGATACCTTGCTGTAATTATTTCCCAACATTGACTGCTGCTCAGAAGCCCCCCCCCCCCCCCCTCTCTTACAAATGTAACTGTTACAGTCTAATTTACCATAAAATGAACACTCCTGTTATAGTCGGCTGTGAAATTGTTTTTAATTTCTATTAACCCTTGAATTAGATGTGAAATGAACTCCCCTCGCTTTCCGCAACGCGAGCCGCACCCCTCCCGTTCAAGGTTTTGTGGGCGCTCCCAGGAGAATTACATTACATCTGCATTTTTATTTTATTTATTTTTTTAAAGCATTTCGATTTTCTTTAACATCCCGGTGGCGTTTCCCCATCCGCTCCTTACACGCCGTGTGAAATGCAACTCGGCCGCTTGTGAGTGGGGGTGAATCTGTATCTGTTATGGTTGAGTCCACACACACACGCGCACACACACACACACACACACACACCTTGGCATAGCGTAGCCTATGTAGCCCGCAGGATATCAAATGCTAATGCAGGAGCCTATTTGCATGTACTCACATGTACCCTCCCTGCAAATGTGCAAAGCTTTCATAACCAATGTTGGCCTGCTCCCCTCGGCTCAGCATCCAAGTATGGTAATTCAGTGAGATGGAGCTGGGAAGAGAGGGGGAGTGTGTGTGTGAGAGTGTGTGTGTGAGAGTGTGTGTGTGAGAGTGTGTGAGTGAGTGTGTGTGTGTGTCAGAGGGTGAAGACAGACATTACCAACTTTAACTCCCCCCCCCCCCCCCCCCTTCTATCCATCTTGTCTATGCTGATTTGATTCCCCCCCCTCTTCCTCCTCCCCTCCTCCTCCCAATGCCATTTCAGCCATTATCACTGATGATATTATGGCTGTCTGCGGTTTTCAGTTACATTTAGAGGTCAGAACTGTACTTTCCTGCATTAAAAACAAATTCCTCTGTCCCGATTCACTGGTCGTGGGCAGCGTTGGCCAACACTGCGGCTCCATTTACCTTATTGAAAAAAGCCAGGGGCTTAGATGCACCGGATAGAAACCCATCAGTTGAGATGAAACATCAACGGGCCATATCCAAAGCAGATCATTTTTCACTCTTTATTTTCCCTTGCGTCTGAAATAATGATTTCTTTGCCTCCTGTAATCTAATGAAAGAGATAATAAGTGACGGTGCGGAGGCCATCGTCTTTGTTTGAATCGATGAACTGTCAAGAGCGAGAGAGAGAGAGGGCGGAGAAAGAAAAGTAAATGTTACTGGTGCCGGTGATCAATAAAAAGTTGAGAGTTGCACACGAGCGCGCTTGTGTTACGAGTCGTCTGTGATGTGGGACTTTTCCTTTTCTGGCCGCGGCGGGTCTCGAACGCAGCCCGGCCGTCACCGGCCCCCGCCTCCCCGTTTGGAACAACTGGCGTTCGCGTGATGCTGCGCGTGGGCGAATAAGATGGGTTTTGAAGGACGTGCACAGATGTGTGTGTGTATGTGTGTGTGTGTTGGTGAGCTAGCACGGAGGAGGATGTGTTAAAAAGTGTGTGTGTGTGTAAGATGTGGAGATGATGTGGGTGGATATAATGGACAGCTGGATTGGGTGTTCTGCTCCCAACGCGTTCACACATCAGTGGAACATTGCATGCCCCCCCCTCCCCTTCCACACACATCCACATCCACACATCAGCTGTCGCTTCACCATGAAGACACAATATCAACTTGGTCCTGGTGACTCAGTGGGTTAAGGCGGTGGTGCTCAAACTGGGGTCCGGGGACTCCCGAGGGGTCCTCGAATGGGTTCCAATTATGATGTGTGAGGACGAGTGATCAGAGGCTTTCACTCGCCGCTAGTAGAGACGAACAAAAAGCTCGTCAGGTGGGGGTGCGTGGGACAAAATCGTGAGATCTGGGTTATCAAATGTGTCTATTTGGGGTTTCTTGACATGGAAAAGTTTGGGAACCCCCCCCCCTGGATTAATGCACCTATCAGATCCTGGCAGCGTGTCCATTAGGGGTTCACGTCCCACCGGAGCTGCCCATGCTGAAGGTGCATGCGCTCAGGCTACCGTAAGGAGCTTTGGATTCAAGCGTCCATCAAATGGCATGTTAATATCTCACATCATAATAAATAAAAGAATAAATGTTGCCTTAATATTTCAATGACTTGTTAAACTAGACCAAACGAGACACCTTGAAAGGATTCCTGGCAGCAAGCGAACTATTCAAACCATTTCTACACTGCAAATAATCCAATGAAAGTCATTCAGCCAAATGCGGCGTCTCAAAAGCATGTGAAAACGTTGAGATAATGTCACTTGTTGCCAACGCAGTGTCACGTTTCGAGAATGTCATTGAACCATAGTGGCAACATCTTGAAATAAGCCCCGTCGCTACTAGCAACACGACATTAATTGCATTGGATAAAGTGAAATCGTATCACCCCATTTGCTGATTTTTCCACTAGTTTTAAGAAAAAATTAAAGTTCAAGACTCAAAAGAGGTGTAGCCTACCATTTAAGGAAGTGTCCCATTTAAGGATGCCTCATTAATCCCCTGTCACGCAACAACTCACACAAACAAGTTTAGCACCACACACTGATTGACATCAACTGCTAGTGAAGTCGAGCTCAAGTTATTCAAACAGAACATTTCAATTGTTTCGTGGATCTAACCAGAATCCCCTCCACTTTCTGGGGAATGAGGGCTTTCCATTCAGCCCGGACAAGCCAGTCTTTAGTCGTTAAGTGAAAGTTCATCCCTTTGAACTGCACATAGAAATGCAGCAGTGACGCCACATAAATCACTGCCTGGGGAAAGACAAGAGGGCAGAGCAATGCTTGCTTTCTTTTCTGCGCTATCAGTATTTGTAATCTGTCAACAGTGGGATGCCACTGGTGAATTGGAATGCCAAGGGATCGGTTCGCGCCACGGATTATTGCTCGGAATAACAAAGCAACCGCAAGGCCAACACGTTTTCCAAAGTGGGTTTTCAAGACTGACAGGCCTTTTAAAGGCTGAACGGCGCCGAGATCACTCTTGAGTTGCAGAAAATATATATATGGAAGGATTTGAAAGACGAGACAACCTCCGCTCTGATACGACTCAGTTCTTTTATTTTGGTAACTGCGTTACGCGTGTTCTCCTTTTATTTTGACGTAACCAGCCGCTGTGTCATGTTAGGTGTCTGCAACCTCACTGTTGAAATGCACCCTTATGTCAAAATAGTCCTCTCTCATTTTTTTTGGGGGGGGGGTTTGTTCATTGGGCACCCATGGGAGAAAACTTTCACGTGTTAGTGTTTTCATGAGGACTTTGTCCTATTTGAGACCCCCCCCCCGTGGTGTAGTCTGAACAGGGACCAAGCCTCATCATGGATGGCAGTGCTCAGCGGGGGCTGGAGTAGACAAACTAGGCCAGCTATATAAAGTTGATAAATCTTACTTTCAAAATGGTTGCCATGGAGGATTTAGATGCTTCAGTGCAATGTGGGATACTCTAGAGCAAGCCTGTGCGTGCGTGCGTGCGTGCGTGCGTGGAGGAAAGGGAGAGGGGAAGCACAGCTTGGGTTGTTTATTAATGAGAGACAGAGTGAGAGGAGAGAACAGTGAGTGCCTGAATATATGTGTGTATGTGTGTGTGTGTGTGTGTGTGTGTGTGTGTGTGTGTGTCTTCGTCTGTTTCTTTAGGAAAGACAGCGAGATGGTGAGAAGAAGAGAGAGAGAGCGAGAGAGAGAGAGAGAGAGAGAGGGGAAGAAAGAACGCGCGTTTACGTCTGCGCGTGGGCGGATATTGCTAGAAAATGTCATACCTGTCGTGTTCCCTAAATAACATTTATCAAATTGCTCCATCACATTTAAAGAGCAACACGGCCGTCTTTTGGTATAGCTCGCCGTCTGAGAGCTCGGGACAGCCAGACCTTTCACTAATCCCATTGATATTCAGCGCCGCGCGCGTGTGTGAGAGACATACGTGAATGTGCACAGGTGTCGAATTCTCACATCCCTGAGTGGCAGACGGAGAGATCAATAAGCCTCGAGCCTCTCGTGAAGTCAGCCTCTTCTTCTAAGGTAAAGGCGGCTCAGGTACAGAAGGCGGGTGGGGGGAAACAACCGCCAAAGCTTGTCATGTCCTCGTGCGTCTGTGTCACGTCTGATTTCCATCAGAAATAATGAAGTTACTTTTACCCCCCCCTTGTCTTGTCTCGGCCCCCCCCCCAGACTCGGAGACGCATTGCGCGCGCGGGCGGGTTGGGCAGCAGCGCGAATTTGCCAAGGGGAGAGGCAAAGATTGTGTAGTAGGATGCTCACTTTAACCAGTTCAGACGTCCTTCCTTCCGAATAGACGGGAGGAGAGAGACGCGGAAGCAATGAAACGCGGCTCAGCAGGAAAATCAGGAGTGTATAATTGTTCTTACTATTAGGATGGACTGAAGAGCAACAATGGATTGTTGCAATACACCCACGCGCGCAGACACACCCGTTTTTTTTTGTGCCTTTGCCGGTTTATAAAACTTCGAAAAATGTCCACTCCCTCATCGCTCTCCAATTTCACTCCAATTTCTCCCCCCCCATTCTCCCCCGTCCCCCATCCCTCTCCTCCCTATAGCGCCAGTCTCATTGTGCTCTCCTCTTTCCTTGTTAGCTCTGCCCGGGTCTCTCACCTCTCATTAGCTTCTCCTCTGCTGACTGGAGGCACCTGTCCTCGGGTCCCACTGCGGATATCTCAGCTTCTGTTTAAATCAATTTCCATGTTAAATAGCTACTGCAGGGTGTGTGGGTGGGGAGGCGGGGGTGTGGGCCCGTGGTCAGGGAGGGATGGGGGAGGTTGAGACATTACACTGAGCCACAGCTCTTTCACACCACTGACCCTCCAGGCTGATCCGCAGTCCCTGTCTCATTCTCTCTCGTTGTCTCTCTCTCTCTCTCTCTCTCTCTCTCTCTCTCTCCTGGTTTGGCCTTTTTTCACTCCGTCCGTCTCCCCTTTGGCTTTTCTCTTTTATTTTATTTCCTTCCTCGTCCTTCTCTTTCTCCCCCTCCCTTCTCTTTCCATTCTCCCAGCGCGGCCCAGGGCATGTTCTCATTTCAGATGGGAGCTAAAAAGAGTTGTGACAAGGTGGTGTGTGTGTGTGTGTGTGTGTGTGTGTGTGTGTGTGTGTGTGTAGGGTCTCTCAATAGGGCTTCTTTAACATACAAAATTACAAGCAGTCTCTATGGAACCAAGGTCACCATGACTGTGTGGAGTGAGGCAGCATTTAACTGCTAGCATAAGGTGTGTTCCTGTGTGTGTGTGTGTGTGTGTGTGTGTGTGTCAGGGTGAGTGACTCGTGATATTGCACGACTCAGTCATGCAATATCAAGTCCAACCAGAACTTTTTGCATATCCGTAATTGGATGTGTGTGTGTGTGTGTGTGTGTGTGTGTGTGGGTGTGTGGGGTTTATGGCTGCGTGGTACCATGTTGCCATCTAGCTTCCAGCGCGCCAACACCGCTGAGCACCCTATCTGATGAGATTAAAGATTAATTACTCCCCCTTTAATCCCCATGTAAAGAAAAAAACGAGCTTGATTGGAGATAAGCCCTTCACCTAAAGAGTCGTGACGGGTAAACTCTTGTAATCGTCTAGTTTGTTAATGCTCACAAACACACACACACACACACACACACACACAACACACACAGAAATGCCCCGAAAGTAATGGATAACGACACTGAGTCAGAAACACCCCCAGGGAGTGCTTCAGTATCACTTGATCATTCAGTATTTGGGGTGTACAGTGTTTTTATTTGGCTTCATGCCTCACGGGGGGAAGAATTCATTATAAATCACTCCGGCTCAAATAAACTCGAGCCCTCGCGTCGCCGCTTCCACGGCACATTGGATCTGGATCACACTCGGCGCTTAATATCCACAAGCCGGAAGGAGCACGGAACAGCAATGGATGTTATTTAAATTGAGTTTTTTTTTTTTTTTTCATCTGTAGGATTGAGTCATCACGGGTTCAAAGTGTCGCGCGACTCGCATTCATCACCGCGTTATGAGCCCCAACTGTAATTAGATCACACTTGTTTGATAGGAGAGGTATGGATTTCTAGGAAGGATAGGGAGAAAGGGAGAAAGGGAGAAAGGGAGGAGGTTTTTGCAGCCTCTATACTGTACATGATGCACAGAGCGCAGATGCACACCTATATTGCATGTTTCACGGGGGAGGCTCGTGCTCCTCTGCCTCTGTACCCACAGTCTGCTGCCTCCTGTTTTCTTCTCCCAGACCTGTCAGACAGAATAGAGTCACATCTGCTCCCCTTATCCCCTTCAAGTCAGGGGGACAGAGTTGGCAAAGCTACCAGCTGCTGGCCAGAATGTATGAGGGTGTGTGTGTGTACGTGTGCAGGGCTGTGTGTACTGTGTGTGTGTGTGTGTGCGTGTTGATGGCTAGTAGCAAGCCAGTGCCTGTCACCGGGGACATCATTAGGCTTCGCTCGTCAGAAATAGGGATAAAGATGGAGGGAGGAGTGGAGAAGGAAATTAGAACTTGATATCCACTGCTGTCTAATTCCAGTAAGCAATTCCTAGCCTCTAGTTGTTGCTTGTGTGTGTGTGTGTGTGTGTGCGTGTGTGCGTGCGTGTGTGCGTGTGTGTCATTGTATCTTGCATCTTACTCCCTCGCTCTGCTCCCACACCCACACACCTTCTATCTCTGTAGCAACAGATTGCAAGCGCCCAACTATGTTCTATCACCGTCACCCTTTGCCGTTTCCTCTCCCCCGCCCTCATTTAAACGGAAGAAAGTGGCTAAGGAAGCAACGGCCGGCCTTAAAATGCCTCGGGTGGGGGGGGGGGGGGGGGGGACAAAGGCTCTTTCTTTTTCCTCGAGAAAGGAAAGGAAGGAAGGATGCAGGTGTAAGAGCGCACTTTACATGCACGGGGGTCACCGATACAATGCACTTAGGCGGACGAAACCTTCGCGGTGCCTTCCAGGACACATGGGAAATTGCAAAGAGAGGGGGGGGGGGGGGGGCAAAAAAAGCACGTGCCAACACACATCCAACGGGCTAAGATGCTTTTCACACAGCGAGATAAGGGACTTCTGCTCCACTGGGCCCTATACGTGCTACAGCGCTGACCTGCCCTGCAGCTCTGGATGAAAGAGACGAGAGAGAGGGGAGAAAGAAAGAAGCACAGTAAGTAAAAAAAAAAAAAGAAATAAAAAAAAGAAGGGTAGACTCGGGTAGTTCGTCCTTTTTATGGTTCTTAACATAGCACACTGAGCTCCACCAAAGCACCCCCCCCCCCCCCTCCTCCACTCCCCCACATACACTCTTTACTCCGAGTCGGGGGTTTGCAGACTCCAGGACTGTAAGCAGGCTTCAGTGCTCGCGTTTCATCCCTCGCATATGAGTCGGAATGAGGCTTTGTATTATAGCGGCACGGCGCAGATGAATATTACTTAAGCCCACGCACACAGACAATGCATGACCATAAATAAATAATGCCCATAATGCCTCAGTGCGCCGCAGCATTAAGAAGAGCAGGAGAGAGAGAGAGAGAGAGAGAGAGAGAGAGAGAGAGAGAGAGAACAAAAACTTTGAGACACAGCATCACATGAAAGGCTAAGGTCAAAAACTTCTCAGTCCGTTAATGAGATCCTTTCTCTCTCTCTCTCTCTCTCTCTCTCTCTCTCTCTCTCTCTGTCCTTCTGTGTCTCCTTGCTCAGTCCTCTCCTCGCTCGCTTTTATTTCCTCTCAGTTCCTCAGCATATAGAGTGGTGCAGGAAGGAGTCCTAAACCCTGGAAATGAGTTAGCACTTTTGCACTACTGGTTCCCTCCTCTCGAAGTCAATGGGTTTTTTGAATGGGTTTTTGGTTAGATGCCTGAAATAAGGTCTGTGGTTAACAGAAGCTTAAAAGGTTTTCACGGTTTTCACGTGAATTTTGAAGCTTTTACGTGTCTTAAAAAAGGTGGTTGCTAACAAGTGGCTAAATTAGACTACGGATGTTGTCGGGGACATAAACGTCATCATGCTGAACACGGTAACTCATCTACTCACTAGTCCGCCTTTATACTCGTGCTCTTCCAAACTATTCTAACTCAAACTTTCCAACCTGTAGATTTATCAATTTATAGTATTTTGTACTCTTTTATTTAAATACTTTTGTATAGTCAACTTATTCCTCTGCAAAGTATTGGTATTTTGGTACTTTTTCCATCCCTGATATGTAAACTTGATTGCAGGCAAGAAGGCTCTTCTCATATTAAATGCGTGTGGTGTTATTCTGTCCAAGTGACTCCATAAACACTGCTTTTCATGTTGGAGATCATAAAACCCTTTGTATCTGGGATGGCCACAGATAGCGAATGATCAGTACCACAGGTAAATAGTGAACATTTTTCCCATACCTCATCTTCTGCCTAATTTTGGAGAAAATAAAACTTAAAACGAATACGACAAAACGAAAGATGAAAAAGCCGCGGAAGAAGCGATAAGTGAAGCCGAGTGGCTTTTTTATCCGCAGGGGAAGTTGAGAAAACGGATTTAGCCCAAGGTGAAGATGTCATTTTCAGAAAATAGCTATTGAATATTTCCTTCTTTTTAACAGTAGCACATCTAAATGAGCTCCTTTACAGCGGTTCTCGGCAATGGTGTTCATTTTACAAAACCTAAATATCAAACTGACATTTAGATCCCAAATCTGTTTTGCTGACTGTGCTTGGCCTTCACGAACATCCCAAAGGATCCCACGTTTCTCTGTGTTCACCGATGAACCCAACAGACAACTTACCCACTGTCTTTGTGTACTGACATGTCCTTCAGCAGCCTTCGGAGTGTTGGACACGTGTATCGTATATACCATGTGTAGCTGAACTGACCCCGCGACCGCGAGCATAAACCCGATATTGACCTTTGACTCTTGATTGAACCGTGTATGTCCTCGGTATGGATTACAGGTAAACAGAGAGGGAGAGGAGCATAAAGCAGCCGGCGGGGGCTTTAATACCTTTGCATTCAGTCTGTTTAAAAGATGGTCTGCTGTTACACAAGGAATTTCATGCTCAAGTGCACCGACAAGACGCGCAACCCGAATCAATACAATCACGTGGGTTCGGACTTGTATATGCGACACCTGAGCCCTCTATCGATTAGTATGCCTTTTGGCTTGCGCGGTTCACCGTGACCCCCCCCGGTCCCGTTTTCCTGGATGGATCTCTGTGTTGAATAAGGCTTAGACAACAACAACAACAACAACATCCAGTTAGCTTGCGGAAATGTAGAGGCGGGAGGGAACGGCGCCGGGATCGAATTCAGAAATGTCGAACCGATTCAGAAATGACCCGGTGTCGTCGAGTGCCGGTGCTGATGTCGATGACTTACACGACTTGGGCTCGATGGCCATATAGCAACTGGTGATGTCATCATTTGTCAAAATTGTCTTTCAAAATGGGTCAAATTGTAATTAAACCTGCTAACGTAATAAACCGATGGATAACGTGGCATCTTCAGACCGATATTTTAGTATTTTCCAAATAATTTAAAGCATTGCTACATCAACTGTGTTACATTTTAAAAGGGTGTAGCTTTTAAAAAAAATAATTGTATGTATCACATGAACTGTTTTTATTACGTTTGTTTTGACGGGGATCTTTAATTGCACCGCGGCAGCTCTTGCATCAAAAATGCAAAACAGGCAGTTAATAATGCGTTGTCGTTACTGAGCGTGTCAAGAGCTGATATATACACTCAGTCAGTAACCCAGAACAAAGGCTTCGGTTCATGTGAGTGGGATATGACATGATGCGGCTCCGACGCTGTATCCGTGCGCGTTGCGAGGACTTGACTCGGCGGTGTGTTTCTCTGCGATAGCCCCCCCCCCCCGCGGTATATATATACGACCGGGGACTGTTTAATTCAGCTCCCACCACCAGCACGGTCAACACCTCCAGGACCGCCGCCTTTCAGCGCCATTACACACACACTAATGGAACCGCATGTAATATATCCTTTTCTCTCTCTCCCATATACTCTCACAAAAATGATCGCTCTCCCTCTCTTTTTTTTCCCGCTTGCCTCGCCGAGTCTGCCTATATACGTCTCTCATCTTGTCTCTCTCTCTCTCTCTCTCTCTCTCTCTCTCTCTCTCTCTCTCTCTCTCTCTCTCTCTCTCTCTCTCTCTCTCCAGCCGTCTGAGAAAAACACCCACATGCTCTCTCAGTACGACTTCCTCAGGCCGCCAGAGCCTTGAGTACTGAGTGGGAGAGAAATAGACGATCCGACACCCGGCTCTCTCTCTCTCTCTCTCTCTTTCTTCGTGCAATCTTTACCCTGTGCCGATGATTTTCCAAGATCAACATCAGCCATTAGAGGAATTGCCTGAAGGGGAAGAAAAAAAAAAAAATCTCAGTACTCGGTGGTAAGTATGTGTACAGCAGAATGCCGCGAGAGCCTCCCACCATGTGTTCACTCGGGGTCCTTCGCAACCTCTCAGACTTTAAGCAGTGCTGTGAGACACTAAAAAAACGCATCGACATTTATTGCATTTCATATAGAAGCACGTGCAACATCCATGCCATACTGTGTTGTATGGATGTTGCACGTGCTTCTATATGAAATGCAATAAATGTCTGAGTGCATCACATGCAAGTTCACAGAAGTACATATAATGTTCATACTACATCACATAACCACATGGAACAAAATGCATGCTGGATTATAATTTAATGCATTGCAGCTATGTGTGTGTGTGTGTGTGTGTGTGTGTGTGTGTGGACGTGCACGGCACACACGTGTAGGAGTCAGGCTTCCTCTGCACCCCCGGGGACAAGGTACTATAATGGAGTATTGATGTCGCAGAGGGGTGGGTGTGAAGAGGGCGATAATTAGATTTTGTTCTCACTCTCTGCACTGCTCAGATACACGGCGTTTCTAATGAGAGAGCTGCTCTCGCCAATAATTACCTCTGTACCCCCCCCACCCAAAAAAAAACCAAGAAGCTTTCCAGCACAGCAAAGCGGCAAACAGCAGCAGCCTGACCTCAGAGAAACCCAACGTTGGGCGGTCACGTAATTAGGTGTCATTAGATGATCAAAGTTGGAGCGCTCGGTTTGTAAGTGATCGGCGGGGGAAAAAAAAACCCCCACCCGGTAACAGCCGCCCATTAGCTTCATAGCTTCAAGATTATCAACCACACACACACACACACACACACACACACACACACTGTCATGGTACCCCGTCCCCGGTCCTCCTCACCGGGGGCCGCTAATGAAACGCTCCCCGCTGGGTGGGAAGTCGAAGGGGGCCGAGGGGGAACACGTGCACACACACACACACACACACACACACACACACACACTGACACTTAGGCACTTCATACACACCGACCTGACATATTCACACACCCTACCACAGATCACCAAGCTGGGCCTTTTTTTTTTTAATCCTTTTTCTCCATTACCCTCCTCGGAGACTTCATTCACAGAGGTTTGAGATGATTTTGATCGCAACTGGGATGCACTGAACCAGCAAAACCACTCTTCACATTTCAGTCCCAGCATGCACACACACACGCGCACACACACACACACACACACACGCTCTCATCTTATTCCTTCTGCTTGACATGGCTTCTGGAGATCAGCACCATTTTCTCTCTTTCCACACCTGGTCGGCTCCGAGGATTGGTTCAACCAGGAAGTCACGGCGCAGCATAGCAATGTTGGCTCACGGAGCTAAGTTGGGGAAAGATCTCGGCAAATACGCTACGCGGGGGTATTATTATATCCTCGGACTGACGCGGAGTTGTGAAAGACCGCGTGGGAAACTCAACGAGGCGTTTCCAAGACAAAAAAAAACAACCCCAAAACATCGTCTGCGCAGAAAGTCTCCAAATGAAAAGAGAAAATTAAAAATACGCGGGAGGTTTTTTCCGAATTGAATCGTCCAATTCATTCATTATCCCGGTTTCCCCCGCTATTAGGGAGGAGGGAAGAAAAACAGGAGTCGGAACATTTAGGGTGTCATTTCTGCTTTGCGTCTCGGCGGACTGACGGCAGTCGGCGAGTAATAAAGCGCCTTTACGCTTCATTGCCTCATAAATCCTAATACGTTTCATAAATGAACCGAGCGGACCGCGGGCCCCGCTCCCTCACTCAGCTCGGCTGATGTTCATTTGGCTGCGCGACTGCAGACAGATTCATTTACCGGTGCCCAAACCCCCCCCCCAACCCCCCCAACCCCCCCGAGCAGGGAGCAGCACCGCCAACTGGGACCCATTTCAAACGCAGACGGGATTACAAGCTCGAAATCAAATGTTTGTGTGTGTGTGTGTGGTTATGTTTTTGAGTGGGTGGAAAGATGGCACGCCTCGGGGACTGATCACTGGAAATACAGTCCCCGCCCCCTTTTTTTTTTCTTCTTTTTTTTTTTACCGTGAAGTCAAGTGATCATTGATTTTTTACGTGCAGGGTGAATGACGATGAATTCTCATCAGCTAGAGGGGGGGATGAGAGTGAGTCAGAAACGAGGCCTTGTGTGATTTTTTTTTCTTTTCTTTTGGCTGTGAGCAACCGGTTCTTCCTTGGCGGTGAAAGTCAGAGTTGTGATGTGGACTTGCTCGCACGCTCGCCGCACGCGGTGCCTCTTTGCCCGGGGACGCGGCTATTCAGGATATTCAGTATGGAGGGTTAAAAGTGACAATATTAAATAAATAAATCATTAAATAAATCATTAAATAAAAAGGGAAATATATGAACAATTAATTAATTAAAATGGGAAATACAGTATATTTAATTGTTCATTTCCACATTTATTTAATTATTTCCATATTTAATGATTTATTTATTTAATATTGTCACTTTTAACCCTCCATAATTCAGGACGATACTGTTGAATTATAAAAGAAAAGATCGTTTCAACCACCCCCCCCCCCCCCAAGCTGGTCACTGATTTAGCCCACGTGCGCCGACAACAACGCCATCGACAAAGGCCGGCGTTTGATAACACTCAGCGTGATCAGAACAGCTCAGAACAGGTGACGCCGGGGTCCTTTCTTCTCCTGAGGTAAAGAGATGTATTCTCTCATCTGTAGGGGGGGGGGTGGGGGTGGTGGGTCTCGGTGGCAAAGCGGTATTGTTTTTTCGGCCTTGCTTTGTGAGTCATCGGGATGAATGATGAGGACTTGGCAACGCCGGCGCAGGCATAACACGCTAGATTTGCCATGGAAATGTGCCGTGGCAAACCCTCAAAGAGACATCAAGGTCTTTCGCAATCGGAGTGGAGGGAGAGCGAGTGATGGAGGGGGTGGCTGTGTGTGTGTGTGTGCGTGCGCGCTTTTGATGGCGACGTGTGATAGTGTGTGTGCGTGCGTGTGATACATTCACACACACTCATTACCACAATCCCTCCCCTGTGATTTCATGTCATGCGTTCGGGGCTATTTGGGTTTATAAATGAATCATTCATCTATAAATACATTTAATTACATTGTAATGAATTAATTGCTTTGATTACGTTTTGTATTTTCTCACTTCTCGCTTTTTTTATTACCACGTTTGTGTTTCTGTTACACAGTCAAGTCGTGTGTTTGCTCGTCACCTTGAAGTTTTCTTGTTGTCTTGTGGTTTTTCTGAGGTGTTTCTTGCGGTGAGATATTTTTAATAAGCCCCTGAGGTTTTTTTCCCCCCTTACCTGCACAAATTAATAAGTTTCAATAGTTTTTTGTTGTTGTTGTTGTTGTTGTTGTTGCCCTCGTGTCTTATCAGTTTTTCTTTAATTTGCTTCCATAATTTCTCAAGGCCAAACTCATCTAAACTTTGTAGAGGATGTATTCGCCTGCTTGCGTGCCACACTGTGCACGCGTGTGTTTTGCCTTTCATCCGACGCGTTTAAAAAGCGCACGGCTAGAGCGTCTCCTCTTCCCGAATCAAATAACCACCAGGGAGGTGGCTGACAGGCTGCAGGTTCATGTCTGCAGAAAGGGGGGGAAGCTGGATCTGCCTCTCCGTGCCGCCGCAAGCGCTTTGATTCGCCATGAAAGACGACGGAGAGCTATTTTAACAGCCACGGAGCGTGTGTGTGCTGTGTGTGTGTGTGTGTGTGTTCGTGCGCCCGCCTGTCTGAGTAATTGTGTTTGTGGATATATGCCACGGAGTACGCGTGGAGCGTTCAAGCGTAATCTGGCCATAATCCCTGCCAGAGGCATCCAGCTGCTGGGATTCTGGGTGAGGCTGCGATGTCACCCTATATCCCCCTTCGCAAGCGGCAAGAAAAACAGGCCGCATTTAATCACATTACATGACTAAAACCCGCCGACAAAAAAAAAACCCCCCACCACGACGGGGTTATTCGAGTTCAAGTGCGGGCCGTGTGTCGTACCTGTAGACGGGTTTTTGCCTGTTGCTCTTTCATGCAAGCCTGTTTTCGCTCTTCCCTGTTAACTCTGTTCGTAGTCGGGAATAAAGGCTCCCCCCCCCCTGATATCAAATGTTGTCTTCCTGTGTGTGTGTGTGTGTGCGTGCGTGCGCCTCTCCCACCAAATTTGCGTGACGAGCGAGATAAAATTAAAAAAAAAAAAAACCCCACCGCCATGGGTAATTAATAAATCAGATTGCGATGATGGAACAGTGGGAAGGCGTTTGTTCCATTAATCGGCCGTCCCCGTCCCGTTCCGGTATCATCCCCGATCTCGGGCGTCAACCGCTCCCGGCTCCTAATTAAATTGTACCGTCTGACGATTGCGCTCATTACTCAGGGCAAAACCAATCAGCGGGGCCCGCAGCCGGGGCCTGGCGACGGAGATAAACTAAAGACTAAAAAAAGAAAATAGTTTGAGTCGAGTCGGTCGAATCCTCGCTTGGATCCGGCGAGACGAAATCCGCCCCGAAAAGAAATGTTCTCTCGTGCGATCGCGCAAATCAGGACCATCTATATGTGTCGGATCCTCGCTGGATAATTCACCCACCGCTCTAGTGTTCTTCTCACTCTAAATGCCACCGTCTGTTCTATCCTCCCACCGCGCAGCAGCCGCTTCCTTTCCCCCCCCGTCTCCTCCTTTTATTGCCGAAGGATTTTACCTAGGAAAATATCCTCCCCCCTGGGTTGTTTGTTCGTCTCGGGACTTCTTCCACTCCCGCACCGATTCGGCCTTTTCCACCGCTGTCTTCGGCGTTCAGGGACACGGCTACACGTTTGAGCTCGATCTTCTAGGTCAGAAGATTTTAAAAAGGAAGCTCCTAAAAGCTTTCCCCGTTCCGGCTTGAAAGCCAGCAGGTCTCCGCAGGCGCCGTCGGAGGTCTTTCCCGCCCCCCCCCCCCCCCCCCGAGCACCTTGCCCTCGCCCGGACCGGTCAACCGTTCCACGCTGCCTGCAAAAGCGCTAGCAGGGAGGCACGGTGGGGGGGGGGGGGTGGGTTGTGTTTGAAGAGATGACAGGGGATAAAATCGGGCCAGCTCTGCCCTTAAAGGGATTTTTTTTTTTTTTGTAGTTTGAAATGAGGGTCGAGGGCAAGCGATCGCTTTGCTCCGGAGCAATTTGGTAGGTAGCCAAACCTCCAAAACTGTCTGGGGGGGGAAAAAAACGTTAGCGCCGCTAGCTCTGATACGGCTCCTTTTTCTTTTTTTTTTTGAAGGTGTTTTGTCTGCGGGGAGGGGAATGAAAAAGCCGGGGAGATTCACCGCTTCGGCTTATGAGATGAAGCGGTTAAGTCCACCTTGTACATCTTCTTGGCCTTTATTTCATCCGGGTTGGGGGGAAAGTCAACTAAGCTCCGCGCTTCTTTCCCATCCCTGCTGCAACACTCTCACACCTGGGAGCTGCCCCCGGTCCAACCACGGTCCTCTGCCGCGGGGCCACTGGGAGCCCCGCCGGTGCAGATGGGGGGTAAAGTGCTTTGCTCCAAGACACGTCGATAATAGTTGTGTAAGGGAGGAGAGAGCGTTATTCAATCACTTGCCACACCCACATTTTTCCGAGCTGGTCACCCCATACACGCACACACACACACACGCACGCACACACACACACACACACACACACACACACACACACACACACACACACTGTGCTCCTGCAAAGTAGGAGGCTCAGCAGCAAGCCTCTGAAAGACAGGTGGTGCCATACTTTGC